>JAHWXV010411027.1:0-14031 GCA_024586415.1 Phrixothrix hirtus
TGACATATTACAATATTTATAATATAATTTTATACAGCCATCTTATATTTAATTTTATATATATTAATTATTTACATTGTTGTCAATACTATACTAATTCATAACAAGATGCTTTATGACTTGTTATTTTATAAGAACAGTTGGGTTGTGGCGATGAAGAATTTTTACTTGTAATTTCATTAGAAGTTGCTTTTAAGCTGAATGATTCTGCTTTTCGGTTTTCTAAATTAGAAGATGGTGTTTTTTCGGCCCTTTCTAATTGATGGACAACTTCAGTTAAGAGACTTGGACCAAATGCCGTTTCTGGTATTCGATTTGGATTATAGGGAAATATGCCCATTGCAAAAAAAACTTAACTTTATATTAGCTGGTATCATAGTCTTATCTCAGATCATTGAAAATATTTCTCCAAACCTCTGCTTGGTAATAGAGCGATCTTTACATTTAGTCCAAAATAATAAAACTTATTCATCCCTCTGCTGTTTAAATGACCTAAATTGATTTATCCATGGGCTGAAGTTCATGAGTAGTGTTACTGGGTAAACAAAACAGGCTTATTTCATGAACTTCAGCCACATCAACCATTGAGGGGTCCAGATGGCAGGATGCTCTATAAAAAATTAAAAGACACCTCCCGTGCAATTTATATTTAGCTAGATGTTCTAACCAAGCCTTAACAGTATCTACATTCATGCTTCCTTTTGGTGTCATCAAAGTTAGCGTTCCTGGAGGCAAAACATCCGTCCATTCAGGTTTCATTTTTTGTCCTTTAAATAAAATAGCTGGGGGAACAGCTACTCAACTGGGATTACCGCAATATACCAAAATAATATTTTCTCCATGTTCTGGAGCCACTAAATGAACTGTTGGCCCCTTTCTTGGCCAAAATAGTTTGTTGATGATGTAATGATATTATACAACCCTTTGCATCTACATTGTAGATTCTCTCTGGTTTATCCATTATATCTAATTCAATTTAAGTTTCACGTAATTTCTTAAAATAGTCATTAACAAAAAACTTATTCATTTTCTGAGCTCTAGCCGGATTTATGCTCTGAGTTCATCTATTTAATATATCAAGGTGTCTACTTAAAAACCCGTTTAGCAAGTACTGGCCAGCTATTTTATTTTGTTTAAAAAAATTAATGTTTATGTCGTTTTCCTTACAATAATTATAAATGCATATTCGTAAAATACGGTTGGTTAAAGGATAATCTACTTCAGCCAGTCTGATAATTCTACGGCATAATTCATGTTCCTCTGCTTCACTCAGAACAGTTTTTCTACCAAGTGGTAGTTTCTTCCGTTCTCATTTTTTTACGCACCTTGAAAGAGTTTTTGGTGGTACCGGATACATTTTGCTCACAGAATTTACTGACATTCCCTGATTTACAGAATCAACCGCAGTTTTTAAATCTGCTTCTGTCCATTTACAATGAATGCTAATATACAAAAAATGAAATAGATACAAATGCAATCGAAGCTAGTAATATTTTTTAATATTTAAAATAAAAAATTAAGGTACAGTTAATATGACCATATTATCTGCACCTTCGTTGACCATATGGTTAATATATGCGTTTGTACACATATTGCTTAATTTTATATAGTAAAATTAGTACCTTGATGTATACATCATATTTAAAATATACTTACAAAAATGTCTTTTAGGTGCAATTATAATAAAGCAACTATATTTATTCATTTATAAGATATGTGATAAATACTTACATAGAAGAATTGTAATGAAGGTGAGAAAAATGACACACTTGCAACCGCCTGTTGTTATTAAACTGCTGACAGGATTGTATCAAAAATTACTTGCAGGAAATCAAGGTTGTTGAATACTCCATCTAACAGCAAGTTTAAAAATTATTTGTAGTAAATAAAAGACTCGGTCATATTGCTAACATGGCCGTATTGTATGCACTTACTTATCACTAGGATCTACATCAGAGCTTTCTCATTCTATCTTGCTTATTAGTCTCCATGAAATGTTAATGTAGAGTAAAAAAGTAAAAAATCAAGTACTGACGGTCTGATACGATTTAGTTATGAAATGAAATTGAACAACGTTTAGTTAAAAAGGACTGTTACCGTAACTTTTAATTTCAATGTAACATAACATATAACTTTTACATATTTCTAATGAAAACTGCTTCTTTAATTGTTTCGTTTTGAATTATTAATTAGCTGTATTTTATTGTATCAACCTTTATTACAAATACTTTTCGTTAGATTAACGTTTTGTTTTAATGTCGTTGACAAACGAGTTCCGTTAGTAAATCCAACTACAGGATGTCCCAACGTTAGAGTAAAGTATTCTAATTGTCTTTGGGTAAAGTTTTCTAGTAATCTATATTCACTGAGTAATGCAGTTATAAATTCTGCATATTTTAAAAATATTGAATATTATGCAGTGTACAGCGTACAGCGTGCAGCGTACATCAAAAAGTACGATTTTTTTAAATGTAACACCCTACACATGAACCAATTTTTGTATATATCGTGAAATCTGGAAACTATTTTATTAAGGGTTTTATATCTCTAACGCTTATAATTTTCAAGATAATAAGACTTTTCTGAAAAAAAAAAACATATTTTCGGGCATGTGGAATTAAAAGCGCATTAATTTTTACAAATTAATAAGTTTAGCGATTGGGTTAGAGCACAATTCAGTAATATTTGAATTTACAGCTACAGAGTGTTCAAAATATATCTACGAATCTGAACAACTTCAAACTCAAAATTCGACACTTTTTTAAATAGTACTCCCAATTTGTAGAATGAACCATAGAAACAATTCATTTATAACTAGGTCTACAAGATTTGGTTAACCAACTTTCCCATGAATTAGATTTCTTTGTTAATCGCATTGCTTTTGTAAAACAATTACGAGCCATCCTTTAAGTTCTCTTTTCTTTCATCATTTAACCCTAGAGAGCTAACCATGTTTCAACTTATATTAGAGAATAACCATTCGTAAAAATTACGACATTGACATTTAAACCGAAATTTCATAAAAAATTGGTATGTGGGTATAAAAATAAACTTTATTTAACAAAATAATTATATAAAGAATGCATTTTTTACTGTATATTACCAGTGTACATAACATTACTCGGTGTTCCCCGCAAAACACCTGTTTACAACTAATACATTTATGTGTGATCATGCGTCTTTTCTTGGAAAGACAGAAATGGCAAGTAGTTCTACCTGAAGGACAAGTTAATGGTACAACTTCCTGCTGTTGTAAATTTATAATATTTCTAATATTTACACGGAGAGATCGCTGCAAAGTTGGGATTCGAAAGCGGCTTTCTAACCAAGAGTTTGATAATTGTCTGCTTATACCTAATTCGATCATGAATTGTTTTCTAATGAGAGGTTTTTGATTGTTTCTAAACATATTATTTGCATAAATAATGAAAGAGTTTATTGATACAATGTTTAGCATCCCATAAAAAATACACAGCGGCCACCGTTTCGTCTTACAGAAGGTACTCATGTTATTGCACATCTGATCAATGGGATCAACGCCTCCTTTGGCAGAATTATAAAATTCAATCATGTCTGGCTTCTGGGATGTTTGAGATTGCAGATTACTTTCCATATGCATTGTACTAAATAATAAGACATTTCTATTTTTACGTGGTATATAAGAAAGTAGAGTTTTTTTCTTTATCAAAGCAATATCTAGAATCCCCAGGTGCACACCCCTTCGTCATAAGCATTTCAGCAGGAATTTCCCTTTTATTTTTTCTTATACTTCCCATCATGGTGAATTTATATAATTCTGCTAGAAGGTCATCAGCAAGTTTCACTGATGAGAATCACTTGTCCATTGTTATATTCCTATTCTTCCCTGATAGCAATTTACATAAAGCTTTGACAAAATATTCTGCTAAAGGCATGCCATTGGTATTAGTTTTTTTTGCCTAAATATGGAGATGGATTTAGCATACATTTAGTACCTGCATCACAAACCAACAATTTTAATGGCATATTTGGCAGGTTTGCTAGGCTGGTACATCCTAAAAGGGAAATGGCCTCGAAATGCCAGAAGTTGTTCATCTATAGTTATGTATGAACCACCTTGATAAGAATTTTTGCAATTTCAATAAATTCATCCCATACATCTCTTATAGCAGCAAATGGATCTATCTCTTTTCATTCTTCTCTTGTCTCCTTGTCGTCAAATCGTAAAGTATTAATGATAAATTTGAATTTTTTGTGACTCATTATGCTTCTATTAGCAGTGCCGCATAAATCGTCATTGAATAATTCTTTTGAGCTATGGTGATTACTTTTAAGCCCTGCAGAGAGATAGAGAATTCCTAAGAGTGCTTTTAGTTCAATTGCATTTGTAAGATATATTGTTGCTTTGTTTTCCTTATATGTTAAAACACTATGAGCTATTTCCTTATTGGTAGAAGTAACGATCTTGTCTATAATTGAATCTGGTAGTAGTACTAGAAAAGCATCAAGAGGGGTTTGCGCATCTTTCGCAGTCTCTTTCGTTCTCTGAATTTTATTCTTCATAAGAATTCACATGGTTCTTCCAGCTACAGCAGACCATCTATGACCATCTTTCCCTTTCAGAGAAATTTGAGTTGGTGAAGTTTCACCCCTAGGTAAAATTTCACCAGTAACGATTGGAAGCGATTCAATTTCAGTTGGAATATCTTATGCAAGCGAAATTTCATATGCATGTTGGTTTTGCATAAATTGACTTGCGTTTTTTTCAGCTGGGACCAGTTTGTGTATTGACAGAGTTATCCGAATCATCTCCTGAGGGTACATATTCATTTTCAGATTCTTCGATTGGTTCATCTTCTACATAATCTTCTTCCGAATAACTTAAATCGCTTCCACTATCGATGTTTTCTTCATTCTTTAATAATTCGTCTAACTTTTTGTGAGACAAAGCTATTTACAATTCATCATAAGAAGAATTTGCGGCCATTTGAGCCGAATAATAGGAATAATCTAAAATAAAAACAATACTAAGTTTAAAAAATTGTTTTCCAAAAATTACGATAAAACTAACTTTTCGTAAAAATTACGACTTTGTCGACGTTACAAATAAACGATAACACTTTAACACAATTTCACATGTGCTACTCATTCTTTGACAGTAGCTAAGAAACTAATATAACGCTCAATATTATTGGACGAGTTAGTTACAATTATTCGGATGTTTTCGTTGACGCGTCGTACAATTTACGAATGGTTAGCTCTCTAGGGTTAATATTCAATATTGTTTATATGATTTATTTAAATATTAATATAAATAAAAATTAGTATAGCGCACACACTATAATAGTTGATTATCTACATTATACTTGGACTTAGTACGTTAATAAATAATAAATAAATAAATAATGGAATCAAATTTTATTTGTTTACTTAACATTAATTTTTAACCTAATCATTTCTCTTAGGTTATTTTATTATTTGGTTTACAGGGGCAACTATTCAGTGCATAGCTTCATCAACAGCTCTTACCCACAGCATTTAAGATAAATAAGGTAAATGAAATACTATATGAATGGACGTAACAATTCGTTCTGCTCTCCATTTTGTTCAGCTGTGTATCAACACTTGTTTCCTGATAACACTTTTTCTTTTAATTACGAGAATATTCATTCAAAGTACCATTATCACTTTGTTACCGCTGGAAATTTAACGTAAAGATTGTAAATTAAAATATTCCTGGCACTGTTCACTGTTCACAAAACAAATATTAACTATTTTTAAAGATGATGGTTCGCAGTTAATAGAAAATGGGTTGCAAACATATAGCTTTAAAGAAAAATTGAAATTGAAAAGTACTTTTAAGTACATTTAAGGTAAATAAACGAGAACAAGTATATTTCTAAATGAACAATTAAGAACTTGACACATCCACGGTCAATACGAGAATACTTAATTTAGGGTGGAATTTTAAGCAATGCATGCAGAGATCAATCTTAATCAAAAGGCGCTGCGTTTGCAAAATATTATAAACAACGTTGTGCTTTTTAAATTAGATTAAATAAATTTAATATTTACAATATATTTACGATGGGCGCGAACATACCATTCCTCCTTGAACCAATCAATTCGTTCAACGAAAGTGGGTATACAATAAGGAAAAAAAACAAAAACGAAATGGACAACTGCAAATTTAAGGTAGGCGATACAACTTTGTAATGAGTCTTGAGTATTGACCTTTAGTAGTGCGATGAACTACACGAATGACTCCATCGGACCCGGGACATAATTTGACCACTCGACTAACGGGTTTACATGGTTTAGATCAAAACATCACTTAAATTTTATTGGAAATAAATATTGCTAATTAATATTCAATAAATAATTATTTTTACTATAAAAAGTTCAATTTATTTATACTTGACAAATGTATGGGTCAGAACACCACTTCAATTTTAGTTGTAGTTAATATTGTTAATTTTTAATTATTTAATTTATTTCTAGTAAACAAGCATTTATTAATATAAACTTACAACACCTGCATTACAGTGAATATCAGCCGTTTTCCTTTTAGAAAAACAAGTACAATATTTTGTAGTATTCCTAGTTTTCATACTATTTCTTATAAATAGAAATCAGCTAATATGCTCCATGCCCATGCACTCCATATGAATCTGACATACTATTATTTTAGGGGAAGGCCATAAACAGCAGGTACCTATAACGAACTTTCTTGGCAGAAGTTACTATTAAGTATACTTTCTGTAGTAGTTATGTTAGCACTACTTAAAAGTCCAAAAAAATATTTTATATCCCAGTAAATATTACTATGAAGCGAAATCATTGTAGTTATAATTACTTTATCAAAGTAAAAAGTACTGTACATACATAAATTATGGCAACTTGAACTACACAGTAAATTTATGTGAACATTGCCATATTTAATCGAAATTCTTAATACTAATCAATGAATAACGTCATTTTGTTTAAATTATTTTGTTAATATTTTATTTATTTTTATTTCAGAGAAATTATATCTACAACTTACGTGAAAATATGTATATTTTCACTTTAAATACTTCAGTGGTTTTTTTTGTAATGTACCTGGTGTGCCCTCCAAGTGTTCGTTTATGTTTCTCTATTCATTTGATGCATGTCGTGTGTGTTTTATATTAATAGAACAGGGTACTCAGAGAACATTCGAAGTAGAGTTCAGCTCAGAAAAATCTAGTACAAATGACATTCTGACTTTTATTGCCAAATATCATATGTCATATTAGAGTGAATAAGTTTTTTGCTATTTAATCATAGCAAGAAGATTAACTAGAAATGACAAAGTTCGAATTTTGCTGCATTTAGAAAGTGCTCATACTATCAGATAAGTTGCAGAAGAGTTTGAAATAAATAAGGTAGCAGTAATGAATGTAAACGAAAGGTGCGAAAATGAAGGTGCTGTGAAGGGCAAAACAGGGATGGGTTGAGCAAGAATTTCTACTCTAGAGCAAGACAAGTATGGTATTCACCAAAATAAACAGTACCAAAATTTAGAGTGTTCATGCAACATGAATTTGTTATGTTTTGCTTATCTGTCATTAGTTATTAGGTTTAACATTGCGCTGGTGTTAAAATCGTTTTGGAAATGGTTCTCACAACATATAAAAAAGTATTTATAGTTGAGTAATATTTTCAGTCATACGGAAATGGCGAGATAATGGCCCAAGTTTAAAATCAGTCTCAGAAAAATAGCGACAGAAATTTAACAAAGTGATCCCTAGTAAAACTATGTTAGCAATTTTTTAGAAATTGCATTGCAGTGTTAATGTGTCAGCACAAAGGCTCTTCAGGTTGTCAACGTACAGTTTTTACCAATGATAATCAAGGGCATATTTTTGACCAGATCACACAAACTCTGAAAAGAAGTCTTCGATGAACTGCATATAAACTTAACATCAGTGACACATTCACAAGTCGACTATACAAGTCTATTGGCGGTTATCCATATTGCATTCAAATTGGACAATGACTAAATTCTGTGGATAAACGTGCAAGAGGTTACATCAATCGTCAAACAAGGCACAGATAATATTGTAGAGAAACTTCTTCATAGTGACTGAATTATAATTTCATGTGCTCTATCAGGGCATGTGAACATTTGTTCTTATTTTGTTGAGGATGAGAACCAACATCTTTTGTGAGAGATTTAAGAAATTTTTGCCACCCTCGAAATCTTCGAGTAGATGAGCATTGGTTTCAACAGGATGGGACGAGCTATACGACTAGATACTCCTTAGACTTGCTTTATGAACATTTTGAACATAGAATAATTTCTAGTGGAACAGGCTTTGAGTACCATTTCCATTCATTCGATCTAACGCATACATTTGGTACATGCTGGAGGACTCGGCATTTCAGTCAGAAGATGTGCTAGTAAAAATTGGAGAACTACGACAAAAGATAATAACCTATTTTCAGCAACTGCGACAATCACTATTTACAAATATGTTCAAGAGATCTTCAAAAACGTTATGGGACTTGTTTGAATTGTAATGATGCACATTTTGAACATTTAAAGTATAAATAATATAAATATATAAATAAATAACATAAAAATTAGAAAACTAAATTTAATTTTGTTTTTCAGTACTGTTTATTTTGACGAATACTGTACTTGTAAAGACAATGCATATTAAACTAGAACCCCCGCCATTGCAAATTAACTTCATACTAATATAACAATTTGGTGCTATTTAAGTGCTAATTAGTTGCCCTAACCTGGATTTTTTTATTCAAATGGTTTAGCAGGAAATAGGATGCTTGTACGGAGAAAATAAATATATTAGAATTAGTTGCTAATTTTTTGCTATAAAATAACGTGAAAAAATATAAAATAAAACTGCCTTTTTTCAAATTAATGAATTTTTAAGAGTATGAGATTCCGAAACACATACAGCATTTCAACTTATATGCACTGTGCAGGTGGTTGCATATCAGCTGCTTCCTATTTATAATAAATAGTATAACTATGAAAATTGCAAAATATTGTACATTTTTTGTAAAAGGAAAATGGCTGATGTGCACTGCACTAGTGTAATGCAGCAAATCGCAAATGTGTATAGTTTTGAAATTCTACCACCCGTATAATATTGCTATGAAATCATAACTGAAATTTTTCAAAAAGTCGACAACACGATAACTTCAATTAAAAAAAGAATTCCACAACCCAATTACAATACTATGATCTTGTAATATACTAGTGCTCATTTAATTAGTTGGGTATGCTCTTTAAAGATAAGTCAATTTTTGATTTTGTTTCCCCTAATTCGAGGTCAAAAATATAAAAAAATGGAAGCATGGTAACATTATATTTATAAAACTCTGGCATTCCAAACAATATAAAAAACTTTAAAAATTTGTTACTAGTAAAATAATAATGCTACAAATATAAAGTTATGATGCGCTTTACTGTTCTAATTTTGAGTCACTAATGAGGAGTACCAAAATTAAAAATTGAATTTCTCTTGAAGGGCATATCTGACTTCATAATGTAACACTAATATCTTCTTAGCAACAATTTTTTGCCTTTTATATCATTTGGAATGACGAAGTTTTACATATATGTTGTCTCGCTCCCTATTTTTTAATTTTGAGCCATTAATAGGCGGCAACAAAATCAAAAATTGACTTTTTCATAAAAGGCATATCCGACTTCATAATCTAGCACTAATATGTTACTAGCAACAAATTTTTGAAACCTTTTATAGCGTTTGAGATGACAATACTTTACAAAAATGTTAACATGCTCCCTATTGTATAATTTTCGACCACTTATGAGGGGCTCTCAAATCAAAAATTCACTTTTTCCTGAAGGGCATACTCGACTTCATAATTTAGCACTAATATTTTACTAGTAACAAATTTTTGAAACCTATTATATCGTTTGGAATGAGGACGCTTTACAAATCGCACCTTGACTGCAACAGTGTCATAAGGTGTTTAAGAATAATTTTGAGAAAACGAGCATAATAAAAATAGGTGAAATTCAAATGTAAATGTCTTTTTTAAATAATTGTTTATGGGTACGAAAATTTCACTGCGGTTCACTACAGGTATGTAATTAGACTGTATTTATAAGTTTTAAAAAATATTCACTCTATTAATAATTATTTACAGATGTGACACTGTCGCTACAAAAATAATGTTCACTGTTAACTTGTTAAGTCGGTTTGCACCATTTGAATACTAAGTAAAGTGGAGCTTTAGTTTTATAAAGTTCAATTTTCGAAATTTTGAGTAGATTTTGTTGTAGAGTTTAATTTACCATGCTAGTTTAATTCAATTTCTAGAATTAAATTCTATTTTACCAATTTGAATATGAAAACATGTAGTAAAATAAACAAGATTTGAGTAACTAATTTTTTGAAATTATTATCATATAAGTCTATATTAAACACGTTACTGTAAATGATTTTCTATTTTCTGTTTAACAAATTTGTTTTTTACAATTCTCAACTTTGCTAGATAGAATTTACACTGTATTTAAAACAATGACACTGCCTGAACTGTATGAAAGAAGTGCGTTAAGATGGTTTGCACATGTGGAATGAATCAGTAATGAACGCTTAACAAAGAGAATATATAGGTAGGTATGAATGGAAAACTAAATAGAGGTAGACCGAGAAAGAGGTGGCTTAATATGACTGAACAAATTGTAAAAGGAAAGAGAATAAAGAGCGTAAAGAATAGGGAATGACAAGATTGGTAGTAGTAGTAGTAGTAGTAAATCAAAGAAATTGTCATAATCTATTTCTGTGAATTCATAGGGAGTACAAGTTTTTTTGAAATTTGCAATAACAGATATCCATTGCGCTGGTATATACAAAGAACCTGATTTTAGCATTCTCTTCTTTTATTGCTCTATTAACGAATGCATTGAATCGCCTTCATTTTGAGTGTGACCAATTATTAAATACTTCAAAGTATGGTATGTCTAAGTTGTATACTGCACATAAGCATAGATATCAAATATTTGTTCTTATTTTGGCTGCAACAATTGTCACAGTATAGGATAACCTATTTTTCGTTTTAAATAAATGTTAAAAAGCATAATAAGCTCCTCAGTTACCAACATCCTTATGCCAAACAAAGTAGTATCCTGTAGACAATTCCAAATCAAAAATTGTAAAATTGTACATTGACAATTTTAATTTATAGTAAAATATATTAATATCTCCAGAAAGCATTTGCAGAACAGCTTACAGATCGAAACAAGCAGTTATGCATTACTTATGACAGTGTTGAAGTAAAAGCGTTTACATGATTTTATAGAGCCATAGTGACATAGGTGTCATATATTGTTTGTCAACAAAAATTAGTATTAGGTCAGTATTGGAATCAAAAGACAAGCCCTTTTTCCATAAAAGTACATGGTAATTAAAAAAATGAGTTTTTTCGACTTATGACAGTGTTGCAGCCAAGGTCCAAAATATAATGTTAGCACCCTCCTGTTTTTTAATTTTTGATCACTTATGAGGAGCAATAAGATCAAAAATTGACTTTTTCATAAAGGGCATATCCGACTTCATAATCTAGCACTAATATGTTACTAGCAACAAATTTTTGGAACCTTTTATATTATTTGGAATGAGGATGCTTTACAAATATAATGTTAGCGCCCTTCCTATTTTTTAATTTTTGACCACTTATGAAGAGCAATAAAATCAAAAATTGATTTTTTCATAAAGGGCATATCCGACTTCATAATCTAGCACTAATATGTTACTAGCAACAAATTTTTGGAACCTTTTATATCATTAGCAATGACTATGCTTTACAAATATAATGTTAGCAGGCTGCCTATTTTTTAATTTTCGGCCGCTTATAAGGAGCACTAAAATTAAAAATTGACTTTTTCTTGAAGGGTGTACTCAACTTCACAATCTAGCATTAATATGTTACAAGCAACAAATTTTTGAAACCTATTATATTGTTTGAATAGTTGTACAAATTTAATGCTATCATGATCCTGTTTTTTTGATTTTTTGCCGCTTATAAAGGGCGTTAAAATTACAAATTGACTTATTCTTGAAGGGTATTTTATAATCTAGCATTAATATCTTAATAGCAGTAACATTTATATCAATTGGAATGATGAAATTTTACAAATATAATCTAACAGTGCTTTCTGTTTTTTAAATTGCTGACCGTTTATGAGGGGCAAGAAAATCAACAATTGACTTATTCTGAAAGGGTATACTCAACTAAATAATCTAGTACTAATATATTACGAGTACTATAGCATTACATGTGAGTTGTGGAACTCTTTGTTCGATTGAAGATATCGTTGTGTTGTCGACTTTTTCAAAAATGCAATTTCCAAGAGAGAGTAGAATTTCAATTGTTGATTCATTCTTGATGTGTATACTGTGTTACATTATATAATTTCATAGCAATATTGTACAAGTAGTATAATTTCAAAACTACGTGTTGCGGAATCTTGTACTCTTAAAAATTCATTAATTTGAAAAAAGGTGGTATTATTTAATATTTTTTCACATCATTTTATAGGAAAACAAATAGCAATTAGTTCTAATATATCTATTTTCTCTGTACAAGAATCCTATTACATTTTTTACCAGTGGGGGTTCCAGGTTAATATCTAGCTAGCACCCCCAAATTTAAAGGCTATTTCCTGCTAAATTATTTAAGCAAAAAAATTTAGACTAGAGCAACTAATTAGCATTTAAATAGCACTAAATCGTTATAATAGTAGGAAGCTAATTTATATTGGTGGGTGTTCCAGCTTAATATCCATCTAAAGATACGTGAGAGAAAATCCAGTTCAAACTGCTATCCTTGAAATAAAAATGTTCCTTGTTAGTAGCATATCCAAAGTTGTAGAATAGGAATTATTGAAGTGGGATGCCATGTTGCAGCAAAGAAAATCTCGTTAACAAAAGCAAGGAACATTATTATATACCCTAAATTATATTAATTATGCACCAGAATTGTGGGAAAATGAAAATCATCAAAATGGAATTATACGGAACATGCATTTTGAAGAAAGATATTGAAACAATTATAACTGTGAAGAAAAATTTTCTATTAATATGTGGGGATGGATATAACCACAATGCTGGAATGTATTGGAGAATTGAAGAAAATCTAACACTGTAAATTAAGTTGATATTTCAGGAACATCATGTTGCCATCAGTGAAACAGATTTATCTCAACAATAATTTTACTTTTCAACATGACTACTGTCCAATTCGTGCCACAAATGTAGTCTGTCAGTGGTTTTCTACAAAATAATATCGAACAGTTACACTAGATCCCAAAAGTGCCGATCTAAATCCAATTGAAAACGTATGGGCTGAAACTGAGAAAAGTTTTAAGAGTCAGATTTATTAATATAAAAGAGTTGTTGGAAGGAATTGCGAACACATGTAATTTAGCCAACAAAGACAATTACTTTAAAAATCTTGTATGCTCTATCTACACAAGGTTCAGGGAAGGAATCAATGCAAATTGAGGTTCAACCAAATGTTAACATATTTCATTTTATAGATTTTAGTTTGTTATTTGTTGTGAAATAATTTTTTTCTGAATTCGTTCTTTTTTTATGTATTGTTAAGATGTTATTAAAAGTTATCTATGATTTTAATTTTATTAAAGATGTTTTATTAATAAAAGCTTTTTGATTTGGTTTATTTGCTTTTAAAGCTTAGCAATCAAGTTGGTTTCCCACTAGGAAGTAGTAGATTATTTTAACTTAATTTTGACACAGTGTAAGTCAGGTTGTACGTGATTTATCTGGGCTTAAATATACTTAACCATTTTTATTGAGTAGCGGAGCTCAAATGGCCATTTTTAAAGGGTATTTAAATTTTTGAAATCCACAATAAAAATGAGTTAAGAATGTGTAATTTATTTTTTATTACGGATCTGTTAATAATAGTATTGTAACAGAAATTAGAAACAGTAAATGGAAAATTCTAGAATCATCTAGAATGTTTTCTTTGTAATAAAATAGATGATGTAATCCACAAATGACTCAT
>JAHWXV010411082.1:0-10537 GCA_024586415.1 Phrixothrix hirtus
CATCCACATCCACATCCACATCCACATCCACATCCACATCCACATCCACATCCACATCCACATCCACATCCACATCCACATCCACATCCACATCCACATCTACATCTATATCTATATTTACTGGTTTTATAAATACAGAAAATTCAAATTTTTGACTTTATGCATTAATTCATATTTGTAAACAACGAAGTTAATAAATTGATTTAGTTCCCTTTCAGAAATAAGTTTTATTCTTGGATGTAGTTCATGTGACAATTCATCAATAGAGGTAAAACAACTGCCAAAGAAAACACACCAAAATAGCGTTCCAAAAAATTTACCAGAAATTACTTTTGGTAGAATAATTTAATTGAAATGGTTAGTTTTTGAAATTGTTTGTAAAAATACAGTGCGGTCAACCTGGTTTCATACGCGAGGGCTAAAAATTAAAAAACTTTAGAAGATTTATTGCTGTTGCATTTGTAGTGTGAAGACGTACCATTTTTGTGAATAGAAACTGATATATGACTACAAAATGGGGGGAATAAACATTTATTATAATGTTATAAAAAGCTGTAGTTTACTAATTTAGAGCTTGTAATAACTAAAGATCATCTTCAGAGTTAAAATTATATTAAGAATCGGATGAATATATAATTTAAATAATGTATAGTATAACTTTTCTTGTTAAATTGTTAATAATAATAAGTTATTAAATGGAAACAGCACTACACTGAATTATGAAAGTATTACACTTGCAAAAGTTAATGCCTTAAATACACATAAGAAACGTCATTAAATAAAGTAATAACAGCAAGTATATACGAAATATGTAATGTAGTATGAGAAATAATCTGATATTACGGTGTAAATGTATATTACAAGAAGGACAGCGTATATGTATTCTGAATAGGAGTAAAACGAAGAAAAGTTTTCAGCATGTTGAAGCGATTTCGAGGGAATCTCGAAAAACTAAAAAATGTAGAGTAAAATGGCTCTCCCGGTAATGCGATTTGAATCAAACGATTGTAGTTACTTAGACTAATGGATGCGAACTTAAATAAAAAATTTTGTAAGTTTGCGGATTTTCATTTTCGAGATATCCTGTTTTCACCCGCACTGCATTCACGCCCCAACGCAACCACGCACGTAAGTAAAATCGCACACATGCACGTACATAATTTATCATTTGTTAATTATATGCAACTCAATAATTATCAAGTTAGCAAATTTATGAAACTATTTGCAGTTATATAATGTATAAGTCAAATTGCTTGCATGATAGTAAATTTATCTCGGTTAGGTATTACAAGCGAGCAAAGTAAATACTCTAAAACTCTAGTGAACGTTAATGAAACTTTCTTAATATTGAGAAATTCTCAGCGACATGTTCCCTGTATTTATTTACCATATGTGGATGTTGTAGGCCATAGAGTGAAAAATTTAGAAAACGCACCTTTCCGACCCAAATTTTTATTTACTTTATACTAGTACCTCAAGTGTTTAAGACGGTTGCCACCATTTCATATGAAATTTCTTCCTTTCCCTAGAAGAGACATTTTTTCCAGCGAATAGTTTCGGAGTTGTTCCTGATAAGCGTTACAGCATCAAATAATGGGTTCCCATGGATTTTAGTCCGTTTTGGGGAATTTTTGTTAAACTATAATTTTCGTATATTCTTTTAGGTAATTATGTAAGTGCTCTGGATATGTAGATCCTGTTAATTAAGCTTTTATCTCTACGTCACCGTATTAGCGGACTCAAACCGATGAATTAAAAATTCTCATGCAGTTAGAATCGAATGTGGTAGCACACAACCTCGTCGATACCATATAACTATGCAACGTTAAAAATATAATTAAATGATAGATGTTCTGAAAATTTGTCTAATACCAAATGGTATATCGCTTAGCTCTTGAAGAAAACTTATATACATCTATGTATTTTGTGTTTATCCAAGAACAAACGATCCTACCAGTCCGTTGCCAATAACTTCAAACCAAACCGTCACTGCTTATCGCTGTTCAAATTTAGTCTAGTTTGTTTAATGTGGATTCTGCAAGAACTAGGTGTGAGAATTCCTTCGATTCAATATGATATTACCTGTAAGGACTACCTTGTCGGTGAACAAGGTTCTTCTAATTAGGTGCTTACCTTAGATAAATAAAATGTCATAACTAAATGTCTCTATTTAAACCTTCGAATACATATAAAATAAAAGCCATTGACTTTATGAGTTCTCCATACTCTCATTGGAGGATCTTCCGTTTGTGCGGACATTCAACGAATACCGGTGGATGCATTATTATATGCAACTTCAAGAACGAGCTTCTCTTCTATTTTCTGAATGGAACGCTAATCAGATGATTCTTGTAATGCTTTTATTTTACGTAAATATTGTTGAAAGCTTACAAAAATATGTCTATATGGTAATTTGCGAACCTTCTTAGGTATTTTGGAATAGCTAATTCTATACTCCAATTGCAAAAACCATAAATAAAAAATTTACATGCATTTTCAATAGTTATAAATACAAACATATTTAATCTACAACTGTAATAACGTAATTTTCTTATCCAATTAATAAAACCTATAGATAAAATCAGATAAACTTTATATTGCGTATTAATCATGCCTTTTACAGTTTGGAATTTCTTTTTATGGCAATCCAACGATGAAATGCCTAGCGTAGATTAGGGCACAGAATTTTTATATTTTACAACTATATATCCCTATAATCTTTCAATATTACGATTGGCCAAAATGGCCAATCTTGGTTTAAATTTGTAAGAAGCTAAAGTGTACGTTATTTTCAAGAAAGAATGACTTCAAATGACAAGTAACTTTTCATGCAATGGGGAATACAATAGAGGCAGCATTAGCTCCTAAAAGATTCTTGCAAGAATTTCTAAAGGGGAAACCTTTAGGTGCTAGGAATGTCTCAGATTTCTAGAGAAAGCATTCAAATAAATGTAACAATCTTTGTTATTTCCTAGGTAACAATCATTCAATTATATATCAAATCCTAGATATGTAATTAAACGCTGATAAAATAATATTAATTATTAGCTAGTAGATAACATGGCTTTGCAAAAAATTTTGTCAAAGGCTTTAAATTAATTCAATAGCCGACTATGAAATACCAGAGCCAATAAACTCAAAGAAGCAAAACTTTACAAAGAAACTATCTATGTCCGTATCAAGCACAACAAAGTGGTTAAATCGATTTGACCATTCAGTAAGGAAAACAAAATAAAAACTTTCAAACAAACCAAAATTATTAAAAAATAAAATATTAAAAAATAGAATATCTTTCATTGAAAGAAGCCAAATGTTATTTAAATCAACAGAATTTTCCGAAAACCAGTTTTCATTGCAGCATTTTAAATAAGCTCTTTACCTAAGTATTCTTTTCAAAATGTCAAGCTTTTAACATTTTTCCAAAAAATATTATTACCCGCTTCAAACAAATCTTTAGGAATTTTAGCTTGTTCAAATTGGCCGTTCTCAATGTATCTCTGTTTGGTGACGCTCATATGCAATGATATTCCATTTTGCCCAATATAGAATTTATTACATCTGTAAGCAATTCAATAAATACAACATTTAGGATTTTCATTTTCATTAAACGGCTTAGTTGAAATGCAACACAAAGAATTTCAAAAACTAAAAATTGTTCTGATTTTAAATTTTTTTCTTATATTGTTAATTTTTCAGATATATCAGAAACATATAGGAACACACAGTGACAACGTATAAAATAGTGTCAATGTTTTTATTGCTGTTATTGTAAATTTTATTGAAGATCCCGTTTTCTTAATAGAAATAAAGCAATTGTTAAGTTTATCTTCATTTCTCTTCCATATAATAAAAATATTATCAACATACCTCAACCAAACTTTAATATCATAGTTGTGTTCAACAATTCAATTATTTTCAAAATTGTTTTCATAACACTTATTTTCAAATTTCAAATAAGTAGTATTAGAGCAAAATTATAAGAGTTCTGAAATTATTTTACGAAATGGTATCAATATTAGTTTTAAAAACAAATCACCTTAAGTTTTACTTTTATAATATATAAAGTTTTTCAAGTGGTTAAGTATTATTGTAAAATTAATTTCATCCTATTGTTCCAGAAAATAGTTCATATGTTTTAGGTAAGCTAATTATGGATTTGACTGAAGCTGTATAAAAATGTCAGTGTTTTATGAGATGATTCTATAGAAGAAATTAAGTGCTCTTTGTATATCTTGGACGGTTTGTAAACATGTGGGGGCTTACAATAATAAATGGTGAAAATTCAGCGTTGTTTATAAGTAAATTCATGTATATGCTTGTAGAAAAATTTATATATCTTTGTTCACTCGTTTTAGTGGGTGTTTTTGTAAGTTTTTGTAAGCACATTCGATAAGTAATTGTTGCATTCTTCTTTACAGTTGGAAAACCTAAGTACCACAGTTGGCATTACCTTTGTTAGCTAGAGGTACTTTAATGCTTTTTGTTTTCAATTCTAAACTTTAACAAACTTCATTTTACACAAATATTTCTTTTAATTTTACTTATCTTGTAAAAATACTATTTGGTATCTATTGAGAGCTGCAAACAGTGGACTAAAGAAAATATTTAGTCATGAAATTATTACTTACTCCACAAGTTACCTAACAAAGTATAGAATTTTTTTTATTATTCTTACTATTTATTGTGATCTTTTTGAATTTAAAACTACCTTAAGCTTAAAATACAAGGTATAATAGAGAGACTTGGAGTCGCTGGCAACCCCACTGACTAGTATAAGATTTCTCAAAAGATACAGTATTAAAAGAGTTGAATCTATTTTAATCAGATTATGATAAATATCTAAATAATTATGGTTCTTTGTCGAATGAAAATTTTGTACATAATTTATAATGAACTAATTATGCTGGTGTATAAACATTTTTAACTGCACTACGATTTCTTTGTCAATGAACAAATGCGCTTTTCTAAAAATAAGCATGGCTTTAACTTCAAGTATTGAATGTTGTATTTAAAATATTTGGGTAAGGATACCCCAAACAATAGCTAAATCTTTATTATAAACTTATACTTCATTGTATTTTAAAACATTAATTTGGTAAATGATAATAGAGTCTTTAGCAAATAATAACTGTAAAATTTAAAAATAAAACTTATTATTAACCCACAGCAGTAGTAATGGTAACATGAAACTTACAAAAACTATTTCTTGTGCAATGGCTGGTTTTTAATTTCATTCGGAAACTCCAAACTGAAAAACAATAGAGAGGACATAAAAACACAAGGCATTTAAACCCTCATGCAAGTTTACTAAACTGGAACAAAAACCTAAAATTATCGTATAAAATTTATTGAAGGCTCTATATACTTGCAAAGGTAAATCTTGTCATTTCTATTTTTGTAAATTTTTACATGATGGGAAAGGCGGACTTTTATCTTTAGAACATTGGGTTATTTTAGTTACTTTAGTGTCTATTTTTCTATGGCATTTTTATGTTATCAAATTTATAAACTTTTGACAAGTTTTATCCAATAACTCAAAGCTTCTCTACCACTTTAGCAAGGACCTATGTTTATACGTTTTTAAGAATTCATTTTTGGAAATAAAGTGGGTAACATGATTTCCTATAGATAATAACTTTATATGGCAATTTATTTAATGTAAATTATGTATTATTATTTAAAATCACATATAAGTTTAATTGCTTGTGAGGATGTTTTAAACTTCGATTGTATCATTTGTCATGATTAGTATACAGTGGATTGTTATACGAAGCGTTATGGTTAAAATTGCTAGTTTGATGCCTAACTAATTGCTATGTCTAAATTTAAGATTAACGAATAAAATAGTACACAATAGGTTAGGTATTGTTAAATACTATTTAAATATTTCCATTGATTACTTAAAATAATTTTTTGAGAAACCTATTAAATAATATTCGTTAGAAGTCAATATTTCATTTAATGTATTTTTGAAATTAAGCAACCTCTTCTACCATACAATAGTGGTACATAAATTACGCATTTCTTTGATTACTTTTACCTAACTATAAGATTTATGAAGCGAAAATTAATTATTCTCTACCTAAGGCGCTGCGTCGGTTGATTAAAATGCACGACGAAGTGTTAAATAAGGGTACTTATAAATTCTAAAACTTAATAAATATATGCTTTTAGATTATCTTGAAGTACATTGAAAATGTTTATATTAATGAAATGATCATACAAATCATTAAAGAATTTATAATTCATTATGCCCTAGTATTATTTGCATTTAGTTTACTTTGTGATTTACGGCCGAGAAATGCATTGCAAACTAGTTTTGGCTGCATTTTGTTTCTTTATGTATAATTTTCTTTAGATTTCACAATTTATTAGGATTCTATAATATCTTCATTAAGTAGTAGGAATAGGTGCCTTGCAAGCAAAGTTAACATCAGTGAAATGTTTCAGTACTTTTCAAAGTTGTGTCATCCCACCTCGTGGTTTATTATTTAACATTGTTCAATGCATATGAGAAAAATATCATAGGGTATTGCAGAATAAATTTTTATCGGGTGTTACTTTGTGTTTATGTTGTGAGACAGTTATTATATGAGGTAATTGATTATTTTTGTATCAACTACAATCTAACTGTAAGTACAACTACATTTATTCAAAGCCAGTGTACGATGATAATCCAGTAGTTATCGCCATACTCGGAAACTAGTTGCTTGTTAAACTTACTTTTCATTTTAGTTTTTAGAAGTAACCACCCTTAGCGGTTCTTTTTGTTGTGTCTGCATTATCTCACCCTCATAAGCTACAATTGTTCTTTATTGGTGGACAACCGAGGGCCGCCAACCGTTTCCTAACAGACGAAAAGACCAAAAAGGGCAGGTCTAGTGAATAGGGGGATGTGGCAAAATTTTAACTTTTGAGGCAGTGAAAAACTCAGTTGTTCTAACTGCAGTGTGGGATGACGCGTTATTGTGATAGCAGTTTATGTTTGGCAGTGTGACAAGATCCGTACAATATTGTTTGTGTTTCTAATTCACAATATGTTGTTGGTCGATTTTCTTCCACTAAACTGTTTACAGCAGTGATGTTTTTGCGGTAACTGCAGGTTTCGGTCTGACGGTGTGGGGTCATTTTCAATGACTGCCGCCCTTTTTTAGTTGAGCATACAAATTGAATATTGTTGTCCATGAAGGCGATGAGTTTCCAAATGTCGTTTGTAAACTTACTAGGCATTTATATTGTCTTGAACCTTTTCTATATGAAATCTGCGCAAGTATTTCTGTCTAACACCTATAGTTTCTTCTGAAAAGTAAATGCCGAAGAAATTAGCAATGCACCAGGAATTTAAGCTTTATGTATAACCTATTGATACATAAACCCAACCATGAAATTGTGCAAATAATCTTGTAGTTGGAATTACATAATTATTAAAAGCTTCAGCATTTATTTCTTTATCAAAAGAAAGTATTCTTAAAATAACTAAAATTCGGTAAATATCTTGAGAAATTCCTGTGACTTCCGAAGAGATTTTTAGATTATTGAAAAATCAACTTGCCTTGAAACTGTGGCTAGATGTATAACTTCCTGCTACAAGGGGCTGGTCAACAAGTAATCTACATTTTGTTTCGAATTCGTGTTGAATTTTTTGTCTCTTCACATCAAGAGGTATATCTTTGCTGCGTACCTGCCATTTCTGATTTCAAAGCGCCTGTCGATATTTTCGCAACAGCATAAAAATTCGAGTTTTCCTTTGTTGTATGGATATTAAGTGGTGCATCTGTATTAGATGTACTAGAATTGTTATTTTCATTAAATACAGTTTTTAAGTTGTTTTAAACTGCATTTGGTAGTATTCTTATATCAGACAATAGTATGAAAGTTTTTTTTTCTCTTATAATGTTAATTTTGGGCTCTGTTTTTCTTTTTTTTATATTTTTTATTTCTCTATTAACAATTTTCTTTCGATTTCTATCTTTCAGGTCTATTTATTTTTCTTTCTTCACAGTATTTTTATTATCTTGGATTTGCATAAACTTGGCTGATGATGCTATACAGGGAACACGTTTATAATTCCTTTTGCCTTCTCTTTCAGCACTTTTTGGCCAATCCAAAATGTCCTCTATGTTAACATTTCCTTAAGTGGGGACCGATAATGTACCAGAAGAAATACAAGCTGCTTTCAACGCATCATCTATTTTATTCCACGCTGGTGAACCTCTAACTTTGTTACCCAACGTATTTGTACTTCTTCCTTCTAAATTATTTATTTCTCCAAAACGTTTAAAAAAAGGCTTTGAACCATCCATCTCCAGGAATATTGTCTTTAAATGGGTTTCTTCTTGGAGCTTTTCTAAAAAGTCCTTTACACTAGCTGCAATGCCCCTTTTTAGTCGCGGAAATCCGTTTTTCACATATAATCTTATCCATTTGCAAAAAACATTCCCTTCCTCTAGAATAAGTATAGGACTATGGCCATGATTTCTTTTAACAAATGTATCGCTTAAACGCGAATTTGACTTAGTACGAAGCACTTTATATATTTTTGAGGCCCTTTTTTGGACCTTCCTTGATTAATAACTTCTAATGCCAAAGAAATGTTATCTTTAATATAGTTCCTTTGGTATAAGTCGCCAGGTTCCGTTTTTGGCACTTTTCTACAAAATAGACCCTATAATTAACCATTTGTGATTCCAAGATATAAAAATTTAATAACAAATTAATATTTCGTGCGTAAAATGTGCAAAAATTTATTGCATAATTTATTAACACTATACTATAGAATGCTGCACAGCTACAACTAGGTACAATAGTTATTGACAACTATTTTAATATAGTTATGGACATAGTGCCAACGACTATCTAAAGTGAAATATATAAAATTATAATAGTATTAGGTTACACTATTATACTATTTACATTATTCCAACAAAATAATCATATATTTTATAATTTTTAAAAATGATGATTATTGACACAGAGGGTCGATAACTAACGAAAACTTAATTTTCAGGTATCTAAGCTGACACCCCCTAAAAATGCCAGAAAATATTATATTACCTAAATTAAAGTTTTATTTTGCATTACACTATGCCTTCAAATCACATTAAAATTTCAATCATAACAAATACCATGTTATAGCGAGTTTGAAAGCTTATCATTTGAATTGTACTTGATGAAGAAATCCACAAAAATGTACAACTTTAGTTAGATTAAACACTGCACTACACATTTGATCTGAACACATATAACGATAATAATATGGAAAACAAAATTTTGTAAAATTGAACTGAAATGATACATGTCTCTAATGTTTACAAAAACGTTTAAAAGCAACTATTTGAAACACTATTACTGCTTTTGACATGTTAATAACTACCAGTATGTCAGCAAATGTACTGTTTATCCTAATTAAATGCTACACTAATAATAGCGTTTCCGATTTATATATACTAAACGGGCGTGGTGCATATTAGCTGCTTTCTATTTATAAAAATAACAAGAAATCTAAGAAATCTGCAAAATATTGTACTTTTTTTGTAAAAGAAAAGCGGCTGATGTGCAGCGCACTGGTGTACTGCAACAAATTGGAAACGCTAAAAGCAACGTCAAGGTATTTGGTTTTTCATGTTAACCTATTCAAAACATACCATATCAATCACGAGACACCGAAAGTATTTTAAAAAATCAAATTCAGCAAACATTTATAAGTTTTGAAGTTGTGAGGTTTAAAAGATATAAGTGGTCTTACTTTATTGTATATTAATGCTCCAGTACAAATTGCGAAAAGAAGAGTCGTTATAAACTTGCCAATTTGGAAACTAAATTTATACCGTTTAATCATAATATAATAGTTTGTGAAAGAATAAATCAGCATTATGCTATATATTATTGAATATGTTACATTAGTATGAAAACTACTTTAATGATCTATTTAGAGATAGCTTAAATGCTAGCTACTTTTAATGCTTGCATTAATTTTAAAATAAGATATATATTAACTGTAAGATATAGAAGGAATTTCTGTATGGGTGACATAAATGTTTTGAAAACATTTCAGGCTTCCAATTTTTCTTTGGTTAGAAAATAAAAATATACTGTTAAATAGTTATTACGGTTACACAGTGGTTAGAATATATAGTAATAGTTCGACAATAAAACCGAATGAAATTAAATAGTTTTACATATAAATATATTTGTTATCTAAAAAAATTGCCATAGAGATTTGTAAAAATGTGCTAGAGGGAAATCTTAGTTCAAGAAAGAGAGGCAGAGGTTTTGTGAACAGTTTAATTAATAAACTTCCTACTGAGTCACATCTTCCTGGATATAATTTCTGTGGAACAGGCAGTAAATCAGAGGAACGACTAAAACGTCAGAATAAAGGAATCAATCAATCAATTAGATGAAGCCTGTAAATTAGATGACATAGCGTGTAGAGACAGTAATAACTAGGGGGCGGAATATATGCATTTAAATGCAGCCAAAATATGCGCATATATATATGCCTTGTTTGCCTTTAAAATATGCACTTATATGCCTT
>JAHWXV010411084.1:0-11274 GCA_024586415.1 Phrixothrix hirtus
AGTGATATTAAGTAAAGAAGCACCGTTAGAATAAGAACCTTTCTTTCAGTTTTGAATCCCGTTACTGCAGTACCGTTAGCGTCTGTTTTCCATTTTAAAAAAAAGGTAAGGCAATTTATATCGTGACATACAGGGTATTTTTCGAACATTATCTGTCTGCTGTGGTCTTGAAAATAGTGGCGCCCATATTTTGCCGATTTTAGACTTATCTTCCCGCCAGTCTTTAGCTTCGCAGTACAGAAGAACCACGCCTCGCTCCACTGTAGCTTTGCCGACCGCTTTTAAACACTAGTGATTCTGCCACATGCGTTATTTCGATTTCGTCTTGTGACAAGGGGTGTCCGTGAGCGATTCCTGGTTTTTAAATGCAAGCATTGGAGTGACATCAGACGAGTCTATCGTTATAATACTATCTTATTTATGAATGCTCCCAGATGAGTTTCTTATTATTTCTCAAAATCTGTTCCGTACAATTAAATCAAAACTTTATGCCGAATTCGTTGTTGCGCCCTTGATTTGTAATCTGTAATTTGCACCTATGGTTCTACCAATTTTGTGTAGGTTAAATAACATCTTCATTAATTATTTGAGCAAGGCGCAATAATTAAAATTTATATCATCGTTTAGTGGAATCGCTGGAAATTGTCCTTCATACTATTTGATTTACATTTCTTATCTGCATTCCATGTGCGCACCAAACATATTGTAAATACCATCTCTTTTGGTGTTTAGAAGATTGTGTGGGAGTTTTTAAAATTGGATATTAATTTTATTAAAATTACCTTTTAGCTTAGAAATTTAATTATACTAAATGACTTAATATATGGTTAAGCTAACTTTTACCTTAATAAATTGAAATCAATATAATTGTAACGGAATTTAGAACCTTGAAATTACGGGTTTCACTTCTACTGCCACTTTTAACTGATTTCTTTCTTGATAGTAATTACGCCCTCATATGTAGGCTTCGCTTTTGGCATGGTGTAAAACCAACGCATTTAAATTTTTATATTTGGACAGATTACTTGGTCAGTTCTTTTTACAGTTGAATAAAAATTAAACGGGGACCTACATCAACTTTTCTCCAACAACTGTTATCTTTATTGAATTTACATTTGACGACTGATTACTGCCCTTCTGATCAACCGCTGCCGGATGCCGGACGTATCAGCCTTGTTTTATAATTGTATCATTATTGGGTAACACAATTTAATTCTTATAATACGAGTATATCAGTCTAGTTATACCAACTTAATTACAACTGTGTATTAAAATCAATACTTTATATACTTTGATAATTAAATGATTATTTGTTATTGCGGTTTACTACTTCTACTACAACAAATTAGTACAACAATTTAGTGCAAAGTTTACCTTAACAATTATTTAACTCATGATATCTTCTTATCGTCGATATAGGTCTGCAACTGACTCTTTTAATTACCCACTCGTAATTATTAAACATTCAAAAGCGTCTAAAACAGTGTAATTTGTATTCTGGTTATTCATTCTAACATTCACTTGGGACACCTGAGATTATTGAGCATCCTTATGAAGTGAAGGTGATCACAAGACGAACTTAATGTTACATTTGTTCTGCCTGTGTTTACATTGTCTTTTATCATAGTTACATATTATACGAGGGCTATTTCTAAATTAAAGACCGTTCGGTTGTAAACAATTTATCATGAAAACTTTATAAATATTTTTGTAAATTAAGACATTTATCATAGCGATTAAATAGTGTCAATTTTCCGTCTTCATATTCTTCTGTGGCCAGTCCGTTTAGCCACTGACTGACAGCATTTTTAAGTTCATTGTCACTCACGAATTACTTAACATCAAAAAATTCTTTCAATTTCCCAAACAAATGGTAATCAGAAGGAATTAAGTCCGGACTACATGGTGGGTGATTGAAAATTCCCCATCCAAATCTACTCAGTAAATCACGTGTCTCGCCTGCAACATGTAGACTTGCATTATCCTGCAGCAGTACAACGCGTCTGCGTCAATCAGTCGTCCAAGTCGCCGATTTTGAATGACGCATCGTAACTTACGAAGAGTTTCGTAGTAGAATATTCAGCATTTACAGACGTTCCACGTGCAATAAAGTCAACCAAAAGTATGCCAAACCGATCTTGCCCATCATTTTGGGTCCAAATGGCGGTGGCTTGACCTTTGTTGGTTTTGTTGGTGACTGAGGACGACGCCATTCACTTGACTAGCGTTTCCTCTCTGGCATATAACACGAAATCCATGTTTCATCGCCGGTTACAATTGAATTAAAGAACTCAGCCGCATTTTCAGAGTAGCGCTATAAAAATTCTAAAGCAGATCCCATTCGAATTTTCTTGTGACGTTTCGTTAAGACCTATGGTACCCAAACGCGCACAAACCTTTCTGAAGTCTAAATTGTCATGCACAATGCGACCAATAACAGCTCTTGAAACGTCAGGAAAACGAAGATCCTGGCCTGAAACTGTTTTTGATTTGATCATCGACGCGTTTCAACAAGTCCGCGTTTATTATCAAGAGTCTTCCCAATGTTCTTCATCAATCACATTAATTCTGTTATTTCTAAACCTTTCAAACCATTTTCGCACATTTTTTTCATTCACTATATTATCATTGTACACCACAACCAACTGCCTATGAATTTCAGCTGGCTTAACGTTTTGATGGTTTAAAAAACGCATCACTCCGCGTATTTCACAATCGGCGCCAAAATCGATTTTCTGATTCATTTATAAACGTAATAAGTAACTTGTAAACAAACAATACGAAAACTGACAGACTACAGCGCAGTGTGTAAATTTGCTAGAGTGGCACTCGTTCACACAGGTTTGTCAACTTCAAGGAGAGAAATTTTCCAGCGGTCTTCAATTTAGAGATAACCCTCGTAGATTTTTATTTACTTTACAAACTATCACAAGGATCTAATATGAGCATGAAAGAGTTTCATTTAAATATTATCGAGCATTTAGTGGCTGATAAAGTTGTGCCTGCCTTACAGACATTGAATAATACGTTACCCATTCCTATTAAAAAACAGAAACTATTAGATTTGCACAAAGTGTAAGCTAATTTGTATAAGTAGATGTAGATGTGCATCGTGCATTACAAAGCAATTTGAAATTCGTACTAATTGAGTCTGTAGTTTGTGCTTAGTTCCCCTTTGTTTGGAAAAAAATAAATACTGTTCTTAGTTGTGTCACAAAAAATAATATACATATACGGCTTGGTGCGATAGTGTAAAAATGGACTTGGTTTTTGAGGAATATACCGTTGCTGATAGGTCAAAATCTGCTAAGTGGATTTTGTAAGCTTTTACAGGAGGCAAAACAAACACAATGACTGTCCTATTTTAAAATTTTGTAGAATTCTGATTAAAATTCGATTTAATATTAATATTATACGAAAAGGTAAGTATCATTGATAAAATAAAGTAAAATTATATTGGAGTAAGTTAAATAATAACATTTCAGAGTCACTTAGCAGATTTTGTTTTCTAAAATTGCCACATATCAGATGACATAAATAAAATACTTTCATATTAAGGGTTTTTAGGTTTCATTGAAAAAACATAAATTAAGTTAGTGTAAAAATGCCAACTTAATTATTCATGTAAAAGAGAATTATAAAATGGATGATATTCTAATGGTAATCATAATTTTAAATCTTGAAGGTGGCAGAATTGATCTCTTGTAATTTTACTTAGCGTCTCATACAATGAAAACACGTTGTTATTAGCTTTACCTTTGCGCCTCATTTACAGTTATTCTTGAAATGGGTCTGGACGACGATTTTATATTTTACCTCATCTATAGGAAAATAAAGCAATTCGCGTATATCGGTGACTAAAGGATCACATGACTTCTCTCCGAGTCTAATTGAAATAAAGTTATGCGTGTTAGCTACGTATTTTTTAAAAAACTTGTAATCCATATGTATTAAAGGGTAAGGCTTCTTTGGTCATGATACACGCATTCCGCTGACATCATCACTTGGACTACAAATTGGAGGCCTAAACAAAACTTCTAGTGTAGAATGTACACTATCGGCCTCTATCATTGTGTGGCCTTTATCTAATATGAGCTTCTACATAGCGATTTGTTTTTCAATTGCTACATTAGAAAGTGCACTTGCAAGGACTTTGTTTCTATTTTGGTAATTGCACCCATCAGATATTAAAACAATTTCCATGTAACTTTTCACAAAATTCGTTATAAAATGCATGTTACAAACTCATTACTACTAAAAATACCTTCTCCTTCATGATGCCAAACGTTGTTATTTAGCACATACAAAGTAAAGTTATGAACTTGCAATTTTCTTTATAATACACTTTTGATACTAACAAATTAGGACATAGGAGAAGGCTTAGTAAGTCTATTGTTAAACTAATTTACTGTTATTTGCATCAAGTTCGGCCTTGTTTTTAATATCTCTCGCTTCTAGTTTTTACAGCCTGTGATTATCGTATTCTGCTCGTTATACATTTTCTGCGTCATACTTATAACACGTATCGCATTGGTCTTTGCGTGGTTGGTGTATCGATATTTTTTGTTGTTCTAAAACATCAAAAAAGGTCGCTCTAGATGCCATACCTTTTGTATTTTATTTACACCAGGTTTTGTATGCGGTGGTGTCTGCTCCGTTGGCAGCTATAAACAATTATAGTAAATTGCTTGATTACCTACTTTAGTTACGTAATCTTTGTTTGGTTTTAGAATGAATCAGATACACTGTTTCGAAGCTGCATTGACTTTTATAAACCAGTTCAGGATTAAAACCCTTCCTATAACGGTTCTTAATATTTACGATCCGTAATGTTACCTGTTAATGACCGTTGTATGATCGGTCTAGACGAATGCCTACTTAGTCACCCTAGCGATCTCACCACATAAATTTAACTAAAGACATATATTTCAGCAAGTAAGGACAGAGATTTACGATCTATACATGTATTGAAATTTTTAAAATTAAAAAAATGAGTAATAATTCGACAATAATCATTTACAATATTAAATTTCACAATCATATACGAAACAAGTAATGTTTACAAACCTTCGGTTGTTTCCCTTTTCAAACGAATGACAGGTAGTAAACAAGACTTTATGATGTTTATGTAAATGCGAAAGGGAAAGAACTTCTGGGTTTATTTGTTAAATTTATTTATTTAAAATAAAGAAAATTTTTATTTCTTTTAAAATTAATTATCTAGTACTTCGTTTGTTCAATGTACGCTTTTAAAAGAGTTGATAAAAGTACTTACGGTTAATTTCGGGTGTGTATTTTCTACGATTTTAAACTACTAGACTTCCTTTTGGTTATGCGAAGTCTAGGTCAGTTGCCTTTAAAAGGATTTACGTTCCTTTTAAATAATCAAATTCAAATTTGCGGCCTTCTCATTAAGATTTCGCCTATGAACTTTGGAAGTTTAACTGACGTTGACGTGTACATTTTTGGGAACTTTAGTGATGTCACAGCCCTCACATGTGTGACACAAATTAAACCACTTACATCTTCTATTTTGAACGGACCTTACAACTTAGCGACGCTTGATTGATTCAGCAGCGATATTCACGCACAAGCAAAAGATAAAGCTAAATTGGGTTTTTTGATCTTATATTGATTTTAGGACATCCCACTAATATATTGTTTAACCAATGGCAGACTGCAGATTTCAAAAATTTTGGTTTCATGTTTGAAATGACGCACGTTACGTTTCCGTTCAAACGGAGGTGTTTTTCCTGAGCATTTTACAGCTTATGCCTCCGGTTTCTTTTATGGTCGGCAAAAGGTACTTCTCTTTCGGCAGTGTCTTTACTCTAAGAAATTTTATGTAAAACATTTCATTGCATAAGTCCGTTTACTTCCCAATGCTTTGAAACTGGACATATTACACACGTTTTAAATTCACTCTCAATTCGTTTATTGCCGCACTTTACAACTGGTACCCTTATGAATTTTTATAGTCTGTGAAACTTAGTTTAAACTTAATTATACTGGTTACTTTATATTACTGCAAACTTATTTTAGAAGTTTAAACTAAACGATAGTTTACTTAATTTTCTAATGTTAGAACACCTAATTATTTGCTTATTAATTATGGTATCTAACAACGGTGTACCTGTGTGATTTGAATTAAAGATTGATTCCGCATAAATGCGTTTTGAACTGCTTCGACAATAGTTGCTTGGTACTTTTGAAAGTAGATTAAACCATTACGAAGTCGCTGTCTTCTTTTTAATATTATTTGGTTTGGTTGATGACCTGTATAGTGACTTTTTGATTGGAAACACATCTTTACAGAATGAGTTTTCAACCCAGCGTTGAAATTTATCGCGTTCCAAGGACAATGTATTCGGAAAAACATTCTGCATACTCTTACTTTTATGCCTTTGCAATTTTTAAGAAAGCAATCAAAGGTATTCCTTTTTCTTAGGTTTTCTACTCCTATTCGTCGTTTGTAAGGATTTTGTCTCCACTTTTATTTAACTAGCTTTTTGAGGTTGGATTTAAAATACATTTTAATTGACTAACAAAGTGTATAATCAATTATGCTTGCCATATGTATAGATTTATGGAAGAATTATGTGTTTATTTATGTAATCACACTTTGTAATATTCTTTTAAGTTTAAACAACAAACACTCAAACTAAACAAAACAACTTCGTTATACACCTTGCGTTTAAATAAAATCACATAGCAGATTTTTACAACTCTTCATTCCGTCAACATCTGTTATGTGGATAACGACTTCACATAGCATATTTTTCAGCAGCTGCTCACATAACAGATTTTTTCAGCTAGAACATTATTGTAATATAATAAATTATCACATAACTGACCGCATAGAGGGCTGCACATAATATCAAACTGTCATATAAAGTATATATCTCATTTTGTGAAAATCTTCCACACAGCAGACTTTGACTGGACAACGACGATATGTTAATTTTAAACTTTTACAAAATTTCAGTTATAATAACGTACTATGCTCATATTTGATTATTTTTTACATAAAAATATTAAACTACTCTTTGTTGTACTTCTAAGATTATTTTTATCCCCATTTTCTTGTATGGGACCGAGGGAATATAATATATAACGTTTAAAGATCAAACATGCTTCAAATCTATCTAGGTGATCATGAATAATATATTTTTGATTTCTATCCATTTCATCTAAAAAGTCAATACTTATTTATATTTGTATGTATATTGAATTGTATAATAATTATGTGCCTCATGACCAATATTTTCACCTTTAGTGGTTTAAATACATAATTAAACCGCGGCACATTAATAGACGACTATACTGCTAAATTACTTAAAACCTACACAGTTGTATACTGCTATGCCTCTTCCTTAGTGTCCCCTATTTCAAGATTATTCATACATAATTGATCACAAGTAAAGATCATATAGAATTATAAATTTATAAGGAAACTGTTTATACATGGCAAGTATTTAATTATTATTTTATTACGGTACAATTTCACAAAGCATACTGCAGTAGTAAATTTTGTTGCTGTGATGTTAGTACATGGTGGCAATAAACTATTTATTGCAAGGCTTTTCGCTTTCAACTTTTCTTTATAAAATAGAATCCAAGCTTGTTGGCTGACTAAAGACGAAAAACGAAGTTAGCGATGGTGTGAAAGATACATAGGGTTGAGGGCACCGCAATAAATTATGGTCGAATGTAGAATGTTACAAGACACATTTTATTTATTTTATCTCCTATAGTTTTGGCAATTTTTCTATTGGATATTCTGTAATTGAATAAACAGAATAATATTTTAGCGATATGAATGTTATTGGTAATTCGTATTGAAACAAGTTACTCTATAATTAAGTCAAGTAAAGCGCATCACGCTTAATGCATTTAAATTTTAATACAGTAATTAGGGAAAAACATTTTTTATTGATTGTTGAACCGAATAAACAAATAATAAAGCACTCATACCCATGTCGCTAAGAAAAGGTGGAATAATTATAATTAGTAATTGAACAGGCAAAAAATTAGGCTAATACAATAACAAATTCGATAAATCTATTACAACAATAAACTCAACGTTTCACTCTATTAATTATTTGATATATCTGCTTTAGTATACCACGATGGTCATAAGTTGTTGAAATGTTGTTAAAATAAAGGAAGCTTTACTAACGTATTTACATCCCGGCAATTTGTAAATTAATATTTTCATAAATAGCTTGATTTTTCTTTTAAATAAAGATAAATTTTCCTTAGTTTTATATCCACATCAGTGAAATGTCGTTTCAAGAAAAAAATATACCAACTTCTATGTTGACAGTTTCAATCGCTAACTAAGCTACTCCTCCGCATTCAGCTCATCAATTCCTGAAGTCAATCCTGACAAACAAATGTATGTACTTTTTTATTTTTTCTTTCATCGCAAACTAAAGCGTACTGCCGATAATAATGGAATTCAATTTAACTAAATTTGCAGGATAACACATAATTTATGGTATTGCACAATTACGCTTTAAATAGACCATAAAATTTGTGAAAAATAATAAAATAACCGTAATATTCACTCATGTTTACTTTTAGGTCGCGGCATTACAACGAAAAAATAACGTTGGTAAGTTTTGCTAGAAGCTAAATTTTATCTGCTATGTGGTGAAACGGTCTGAAAATAAATGAGTATGAATTATAAATCTAGAAAATGTGCTCTTTGCTTGTCCAATAGACATTAGAATTAAATCCTGCGATAGGCATCCATTACAATTACTTTTCACGATGAGGTTTTAAGTTTCCATTGCAATAATACAAATTTAATTAGTTATTGAGTTTATTTACGTGCCTGCCTATCGCGCTTACTCAATATTGAATAAACTGTTGTGACATATATAAACCCTAGACTGATTTTTAATTTTACATTACAAGTCATACGAGGTGTACTCAACAAATGCGGCGAATGAATTTATTTTGAACAAAGTAATAAGTTTGCATCGAATTCAAACTGATCTCCTTCGAAGTACTCCCCTTAGCTAGCGATGCACTTACTCCAACGTTAATTTCATGGTTGGAGTCATTTCTGGAAGAATTCTTTCGGAAGAGACTTTGACTACTCCGTCGGAATTGGCGTCATAGCGTTTTTCTTTTAGCATGTTAAGGTAAATGTGGACAGAAACATTTTCTCGGCCAAAAACTGGCGGATCAGAAGCGAGGTGTGGAACAAATTTCACATTCACTTGTTTCATTTGCAAATTATCGGTTAAAATTATTTACTAGAACTCATAGGAAACGCGTAGTTGTTCGGAAAGCTCGCGAATAGTCAATTGCTTATTCGAAAGAATCGTTTTGGCCACTGTTTGCTCCTTATTGTCTGTTTTTGAGATCAAAGGATCTCTAAACCGTTGCTTGTCTTGAAATTACTCAGTTTCACTTCTAAATCACTTACACCACTTGTAAACAGTTTTCAGAGTCACTACATTGTCGCCATACACTGATTTTAACATTTTATGAGCTTCTTGCGCACTTTTTTGCAACTTACAACAAAACTTAACATTAACGCGTTGTTCGAAATCCATTATGAGAGACAGACATGTTAAACACGACCTCAATTTTCCTGTTCTGGAAGTCGACTGGCAAGTCATAAGATGTTCAAATTTTACACTTACTAGCTCAAAGGATCAGCCTATCGGACTTATTACTTAAAATGCATGTAGAGTCAGCAATTGCTGTTATAAAAATTCATTTGTCGTATTTTTTTATTACACGTCGTACAAGTAGGACAGGAAAGTACTATAATCGTACAGAAAAAAATGTTTAGATTTGAATGTATATATACGCAATGACATAGAAATTGCAATACCAAGAAGGAGTCGGAATTTCTTAATCAACGTTGGTGGATCTGTTGGGCTGGCATTAAGTAATAATTGATTAAAGTTGGAGATCAAGTAGTAATGTGATAACTTCACATTTGACAATTGTTATAATTTTATACTATCTAATTCCCTCGGTCTGTATTTTTCGTATGATTTGTTATTCTTTTTCATTGTTAATTAACATTACTTTGGCTGTTGTTCTTTTCTAACGTGTTTTGTTTGTTTGATTATAGCTAGGATATGGCAACGAGGATATTACAGTCAATTAAACGAATTTGACAACAGTCAAGTTACTGGTTTGCGCGAAACTGGTGGTTCATTTGAGGAAATTTCCGTATACACCGAAACCAGTTTACTGTAATATGAGTATGTCGTGCATGGTTTGAAGATGGCTAGGAACATCGTAAAAGAGGAACTGGGGGTTCAAGAACAACGAATCAGCGTCAAGATCGTCGCTTAAGACAACTGGCATTTAGAGAAGCATTTTCGTCTACTCGGGCAGTTGATAACCAATGGTTTGGTGAAAAAAGTCGTATTGTAACCCCTAGATCAGTTTATCGTCGAATCCGAAGTTTTAGGTTAACTCGCCGCCGGAACTTCTGCTTCCTTTGACTGGAGAACATTTGTCAGCAACGGTTACAATGGTGCAATGAACGATCTCATTGGAATCTTCAATCCCATCGTATTTTATTTAGTGACGAATCTAGATTTTGTTTACGAATGCAAGACATTCGATTTACAGTTGAGAGGCACGTATGCCGCACTGTTGGTGTTATTGTTTGGGGTGTGATTACTTATGGCAGCAGGTCTCCCTTGGTGTTCATTCGAGGCAATATGCCAACAACGGTATATTGCGGAGATGGTTCAAGCACACCTTCTGCCATACCTACAAGAGCTCAAAAATCAATTATTCAGGAAGGTAATGCACGTCCACATGTAGTAAGGTTTCTCTTGAACTTCTTTGAGGAGGGCCAGAATAATATTTTGCCTTGGTCTCCAAGATATCCATTTTTTTCTCCCATTGAACGTGTATGAGACATAATGGGTAGAAGGTTGCGAAGTTTGCAACGTCCTCCTTTGACTTTGGAGGCCTTTAGACATGAGATGCAACTTGAAGGGGGCGGCAATATCCCAAGACGAGATAAACCACATTATTCAAACAATACCTCAGCGTGTAAATGAATGTGTAGATTGGAGAGGCCGCATCACACATTGTTAAAGAATATTATATAATTTTGTTTAACTAATAATATTTTTCCTCCGATTTTTGATCATTTATTACTATAATATAGTTGAATATTCCTAAATAAATTCTTCCGGAAATTCCAACCCCTTCTTGGTGTTGCAGTTAATATGTCACTGAGTGTATATATATATATATATATATATATATATATATATATATATG
>JAHWXV010411107.1:0-11862 GCA_024586415.1 Phrixothrix hirtus
CCGACTCCTAGTGGATGCCACGAAGGAGTGTGGCAACATATCAGAAGGCATAGCAAAAATTATGCTATGCCTGCCAGAAATCCTAGCAATTTTGAATTAACTGCTAGGTAGTCCACACTCCGCCCACAAAGAGAAGTCGGTACACGTACCGACGACAAAATACGCATCCAAAATGATTAAATATCCGACGGAGATTATGAGAAATGATTTCTTGGGGCTCCATTAACGATGAAACATTGTCATTGTCACTTTCCGGTTATGGTAATTTAATCTTCCAACAGAAATCACTGGATTGTAAAATAATTTGAACTTTTCCCATCGTGATCCATTAACCATTAATGTTAATAAAACTAGCTGGAGTTACCATAATAAGTGGAGTTAGAATTATGCCAAAGATGATAACAATTTTTACAGAATATTTATATAAAGCTTTCCGCAGAAGATGTCCTAACAATAATTTGGTTGTATAATAGCAAATAATTCATGATGGAAACTTTATATAATTATATGAAAAATGAGATTTAGTTAATTTAAGATGAAAACATGACTGCTTGTTGTCTGGAAGTTAAAGCTAGACTGACACTATTCTGCTCCATATGCTATAAATTTTAACCCGTCAGGGTCGCGTGAAAAAAGTTCCGCCATAGGTGGCACTGGGTGGATTAGACCAGGTGTGATAAAAAAGCGATAAAAATACATTAACTTTTTTTTATTTTGCAGAAATCATACAACGAATATATATGAAACTATGTAGTCAAATAAAAGAATATTTTTATGCTAAAAAAAATTAAAATGATACAAAATGGGTACCTGCTTTAATGATGCTTAATGTTAATAATTCAATTAATTTTTTGCTTGGCCTAAAATTACTATATAATTATTCAGAATTGCTTAAATCTTAAAAATATAAATGCGGTAGAGATACAAAGATATATAATGGTTTCTTAGTTGTCCTCAGAGTTTGCGCCATCGGCATTGTTATCAGCACAGCTAACACATGTAGTTACAGTGTATTCTTTGCAGATATAGGTATTACAATTATTACTCTTTGTTTTCGACTTCCTATGTTTTCACCAGTCGCAAAGGCCGCACCGTCCTTGTACCCCGCCATTGTCAGTCGCAGGTTGCCTCACTTCATCTTCTAATCCTAGCATTTGTTGAATGTTCCTCTTCAACTGTCGGGGAAGTGCTTGTTGCCCATGGCAAAACAACCAATAATTTCGGCAAAGTTCTTGTACTAAGTTTTTGAGGTAAATACGTCTCATCATATTGAACTGTCCACTTTTGTGCATATACAAAATGAAACTAGTTAATCCGGCGATGTTGAGAAGACTAAAAAACAATGTTAGTGGCCAGCGGTTGCTTGTTCGTGAAACAGAGTACCTTGCTTTGTACTTATCTACATCAACTCCACATTTTGTAGAGTTTTGTAGAATATTAGCATGATAGACTTCTTGGCATAACCAGATTCAGGATCAATATCATCCGCACTGTGCATTGTTGACAGCAAGAGTACAACTTTATTTTTCTTTGAGCAGCACGACAGTAGCGACATATTTTCTTTGAAGGCAAACATGCTCGAATTCTCAGCATGAATCCGTGAGTTCAGAAATAGAGCAGGAATCTCCTTCTTATTTTTCGTAAGGTACTCACCCTGAGAAGGGATTCAGGGTACAGAACTGTGCCAGTTGTCAGTGGTAATGTTTCTTCCTGTCCCACTAACTGGCTCTACGAGTTTATTTACAACAGCTAAACCTGTATTCTCAACCTTGTAAGGACGCTCAAGCTGGTTACCGGCATACACCTCCATATTCATTATATAAAATTTCCTTGCACAACTCAGAGCAAATATCTTCAATCTATACTTCGTTGGTTTGCTTTTAATATATTGTTTAAAACTGCAACGACCTCTAAATGAGTCAAGCATCTCATCAATTGTGAGATACTTGCTTACAGAATAACTTGTCTTACGCTGTTCTACTACACTATCAAATACCTCCCGAATAGGAACTAACTTATCGAATTCTTTTCGCTGATTTCTTGTGTCTGCATCATCGAATCTTACAGCCCTTATGAGGGATTTAAACCTCTTCAAATTCATACAGTTGTGGAAGAATTGCACCCCTGTACCGTTAGTTACCAACAGATCATAAAGATTTAGATGTGAAGCCCACAGTACACCAGCCATATACAGAATCCCCATAAAAGCCTTCGTTTTAATTTTAGAAGTATCATTTGCATCCCGTTGACGAGTGTTTTGTATCCATTAGTTGGTATATTTCACGATATTGTTTAGAATTTCGTCAGTAAAAAGAGTCTCCAAGATTCAGCCGGAGAATTTATGTTAACATCACGCATCATGCCTGGCAAGCGCCTAACTAAATTATGGACAGCAGTTCTCCTTTTACGTGGAGCAGGATAAACGTTCCATTTGGTAGCGTTATCTTTACCTGTATATTCAGGTCCTTGCAAAGGTGCAATCTCTTGTTCGTCTCCAGATTGTTCAGATTCCGTGTCTTCAGCTTGCATTTCTAAATCATCTTCATCATCATCGTCTGAAGCTGCTTCATCAATTACATCGACTCGTTCATCTGTAAAAAGCGTTCTTTTAATCGTACCGGGATTTTCGATGGCATCTTCTGCTCGACTTTCTTTCTTCCTCTTCCACATTTTTTAAAAGTTGTAAAATGCTGTCCTCTTCTCTCCGGTCAATTTCCAAGCAAAATGAATTCACCGATCACAAAATTATTGGCTTTACGATAAGCAATGCACAAAAATTAAAAATTATTAATACCAAGAGTCACCCGGGGTGTAAATGACCAGTTCTGCTTTTAAAGCTTGACTGACACGAAATCGGGAACGCTTCAAGGACCGGTATGTTGGTGAACAGGTAGTGGATGCGTTCATTTGAAGGTGTTGGAGGGGAGAGCGCATTTACCCCAACCACTTCAATAATATACGAAAAATAAAACGCACTGGTGTAAACGACCAGATGCGACTCCTGCCCGGTTAAGTAAGGTTAAGTAAGTGTTCTATGAGCTTTCAACAACTTACCACTTTACTCGTTCTTTTAAACGTTTTAAGGGTTCTAATAAGAGCCGGTATAGTTATCTATACAATTGTGACTTGGCAGAATAATTAAAGGCTGGATTATCAAAGTCCCTTTGTTTTGTAATACACGAGAAAACATTTCCCTTTTAATTTTAGAGAATATCGCGCTACTGGCTATTTATTTTCTCACGCTTTTATGTTATTGTATTCTGTTACTGTATTACGCTTTGCACGATTTAAAATAATTCATAACAGGAATTGTTAATAAATATCCCTTGCAAATGTAAATTATAAATCACTTTATATTTTGCCTAAACTTATGAATTTATACATTTTAAGTAGCTAATCTAAATTATTCCGGATATTAATTTGTTTCATATCAGGCCTACCTGGTTACGTTGTTTCAATTTTATTAAGCATAAGGTTATTAAAATGAATTTTCTGGGATGAGTTCTTAGCTTCACGTTTTCAATTTAACAGCTTTGTCTATTTTGTATAGACTTATAAAATTTTAGAACGTATAGTTTCCATGGTGCACATGCAAGTAATCGCCTTTTTCCTTGCGAAGAGCTGTTAGTCTCTAAGAAACAGATTAAATTAGCACGTGATTAAAAAAGATCGACGAGTATAACGTACTGACGTGTTACTGTCTTGTTTGATGGATTAGACATTCACTTTTTGATTTTTTCTGGAAAAAAAGTGCATTAGTTCAATTTTCCACTCCAATAAGGTATAGGAAATTAGCAATTTTTTATGACTAACGGTATAGTGAACAGTTTTCGCATTTTTCCGAAAAACTGATAATGTATGGCAGCCTACTTCAAAGCAGTCGTGAAATGTAGCTCCAGTATCCAAAAATTTGGAAAGGTAACTGATTGTCAATTACGTAAAGCATCTTTTGGCAAAGCAATACAATCGTACATATTTGATGTTATTCAAAGAACGTACTGCGATGTTATTTTGTAAATTCTCCGAGGAACGCACTATCAATATGTGCTCGTTATAAGTACATTACTTTGAAAGGCCAAGGTCTGCGGCATATAATTACCTAGTCATTGAAGCAACTTTGTAAATAATAAATTATGTTGCGTTAGGATTTAAAGTATGCTTAAATGTAAAATTTAATTGCTTTATAATTACCAATATGAACTATTTGCTCGTGCTGTGTTGTCTAGGAAATTATGTCAGCTCTCCCTGCTTTTCTTTGAAAACATTAAATGAAATATTAAATAGTAAGCAAGCACTACTACATACATTATTTACTTAAAGAATTTAATTAAAATAATAATTAATTTAAAATCAATCAAGACGTCATTTCTCTAAGGAATAAATTGACTAATGTAGTTAACTATTTTAATGCATCTCGTATAAGGCATAAAATTAAACATTTTAAAAATACATAACAAACCATGATATTGAAAGAATCCCATCTATTTTTACAGACGATTACAAATGCAGCAGGAATATCGGGGCCCGTTCAAGGCTAGAGTAGCGTTGGCAAAAATTCTGGTGGGAAATCACATTTTCATTAGTTAGTTTTTAATTATCAATTGAAGTAAGCAGAAGTACGAAAGATCGTAGAGTAAAAGGTTTTAGTTCGAAAGTGTCGTGTGTTTCTATTTTAGATATTCTAATCTGTCCTTGTTGAACTTTTGAAGAAATCCAACAAGCAGGGTCGCTGAAAGGGAATTTGCAAATGTTTGGGATAATTAAGTCAACAAGAAAAAGGCAGCACCATCTTCCTTTGGTATCCACCTGCTGGGTCCTTAATTTATTCTGAAACGGCTTCCGCTTCTACCAATCAAACGCGAACAATCTCAACTGTAAATGATATTTCAATTATCTCACCTTCAAAACCTGGGGGTTGGGCGATCTTACCGTATACACAAGTAATTGTTGCTAAAATTTAATTTTTGATTACCGTCACGTAATAACAGGGGCGTTGATTGTATTATGAAATCAAAGAAATTACACGTAAGACACTTATAATTTCTTTGAATCGAAACAAATGAGTGTTAGGCTGCCATCATTAAACGCTTCAACGAACCATTTGGTGTATTATAAATTTAGATTGTCAATTTTAATGAGATAACATCTTGTCGCCATAATTAGTTAAACTAGTAGGTCGTAGTAAATTAACTTGTTTTATGAAATACTTGCATAAGTAACGTGTGATTTATTTTCCTTTGTATATAAAATATCGCTAACGAACGTAAGGTTTGTTCTTCAAAGTGGTCTTAAACCCCTTTCGATTTTGTTTCAATAATACATACGAACCTCGGTTGCGTTGGCTAATGTTGATATTGTTATTAAGTATTTTTAAGGAATATTTGATTTATTCTCGAACTTTAATTTGATTTGTATAAATGTGAAAAGTGAATAATTAATTATATAACGTGTCTTGTGCTCAATTATTGTATGTATTTTAACAACATAACTTTTACCAGGTGTTACAATTATACAGTGTGCATCTAGCGAATTTGTCTCGTCCAAAATTTTATCATTTACCACAGAGCTAGAAATCATTTGTTTTACGTCAAATTCAAAACATTCATAACAATATTATTAGCTATCAACTTGATCAGTAATGATATACAGGATTGTCAAATATTAATATTAGTTTTTAAACAATTTATGTCAAGTAAAGCATATCCTGAATCTGGTGCCGCGTTAATTAGAATTGAAGTTCTTATAGACAATCTACATTACTTTCAATATACAGGGCGTATCAACAGCTTCAGTTCATCTTTTGTTCAATTACTGTTAAATAAAGATCTGGATCAGTTATCTACCACTTCTGATTTTATAATAAAGTTAGCACTCTGCATATACAGTATCCGCCCTAAACAGTGAGCACTTTTAGTTTACTATATCTTCTTTTCAGTCTTATCCCGTATCTGCAGTAAGGTTAGAGTGTCTGTCTCCACTCCTAAGGTAAGTCACTAACATCTTGATATACAGGGTGTTTCACAAACATTACCTGGTAACAGTATAGAATTTCGAACAGTGGCACCCACCTTTTACCGATTTTGTCTGACTTAACAATGTTTAGCCCCGTGAGTACCGATGGACCACGCCTCGCTCCATTGCAGATTTGCCGGCCCTGGTTAAACACTCATCATTTTTTTCATTAATCGCATGCGTTATTGTCAGTTTAGCTTGTGAAAATTTGTTAGTTTTAACTCATAAATGTCTTAAAGTGCAAGTGAAACTTGTTTGAATAAACTTAAATGATTATCGAACTCATTTGATAGAATTAAATAATAACATAAAACGAAACGAAAAATTATTGTTTATATTGAGTGTTTAGTAATTAAATGTATATCATTTTAAACTACTATATTAATTTTCTAACACAGGGTATGGCAGAGCCGACTGAGCGATTTGTATTGGAAACTGGTCAGGCTAAGATGGCGGGAGGGGGGTAGTAAGTAGTGTCGTTGTAGTCACTCGATTATCCCATTGTCAGTTATAGCCATTATTTGGACGGCAGTGCAACGCGAATTTATTGTGCACACTTTTTACAAAAACAGCCATTCTGTCATCTCAACGCAAAGAGCTTTTCGACGCTACTTCAATATTCCACGCGGCGTTTCAATCTCTTCTGCAAACACTATTCCGTCATGGGTTCGACTATTAGAAGAATCTAGAAGTACCCTACGTGAAGATAAACATAGGGTACCAAGAACGGTAATAACGCCGCAAAATGTTCACAAGCAGTTGAACAGGCACCTATACCATCAGCTCGGAAACACGAAGTTGCATTAGGAATATCTCACCGTTCTTTCAGGAGGATTCTTCATGAAGACTTGTCACTCCATCCATTTAAAATGATTCTTGTGCAAGAATTAAGTGTAACTGACCGTGTAAATCACATGAATCCTGTTTCAGAATATCCATCCAGAAGCAACATTTTTCAGCTGCGACGAGACGCATTTTCATTTGCCTGGAGCAGTTAACAAGCAGAATTTCCGCTACTATGCAGCAAATATACAGCAACTGCTTCATGAAAAGGCAATTCATTCTGCTAAAGTGACGGTATGGTGTGGTATATCCAAATTTGGTGTGATAGATACATATTTTTTTTGAAGAAAGCAGGCCTGTGACTGTCACTTAGGCCCGTTATGTTTCAATGTTAGAAGATTTTCTGCAGCCCAGATTACAAGAAATCTCAGAAGAACATGACTTTGGGGATCTCAGGTTTGAAGAGGATGACGCTACTGCCCACACAACTCGAAACTTTATTGCTGTTTAAAACAAATGTTCCCCGCGCGGATGGTCCCTCTAAGAGGTGTCGTGGGATGGCCGGCGCGTTCATACTATTTGAGCATTTTTGATTTCTTTTTCTGGGGCTACTTAAAGGACAAAGTTTTTTAACATCGCCCTCACACCCTACAAGAATTAAAAGACAAATTACCGAAGAAATCATTGCGATACCAATTGAAACGTCCCGGAGATCCGTTGAAAATTTTAGGAACCGCCTTCATCAATATATCGCTGCTGACGGCCACCATCTTGGAGGCAATTTTTAAAAATTAATAGATAAAATGGGATTACCTATCGTATTTAAAAATAAAACTATCTTTTTTACAACTTATGGGGTTTCTATTTATAACCACTTCAAACCACTGTGACCCACCCTTTATTGAGCATTATCAACAAAGAACGCTTTTCGCACTCAGAGCATTTGTAATTAAAAGTAGCTATTATTATTTATCTTTGGGTGAATTTTATAAATTGCAAATGCTCGCGACTATTGTTGTTCAACTTAAAACTGAATTACTGCAGATAAAAGAATATGGGTCTCTTATATTATGATTGATACTTGTGGATGTTTCCTTATGAGTATTAGCTTTTGCTCCATAAATTAGTAGCAAACCCAATCAGAACTATTATCCTTACTTTTATTTAGTTAACAAAGTTTATGGTGGACTTCAGCGATAGACTCTGCATGATTATAATAAACTACAAAGTGTGTTAAATATAAAGCTCTAAAACTAAGTAAGTGGCGTCTGCTCAATTTTGAAGAAGTAGCTGTGTAGTCTAACACTTTCCGGCTTAACCTAAAAAACAAATTTATAAGAAGTGAGTGGTGTATGATGTTTTTTCCCATTTTGATTACCCTCCGAGACGCCACTGGAATAATTACTTTTAATCATTTTACATTCCAAGAAGCTCCTTACCACTACAAACAAACCTATAAAATTCATGAAGTACGATGTAAGAGTTTTTAACATATTAAAAAAACCTATTTCTAAAAAAAACCTTTGACACACGGTATCTCGAAAATAAAACAACCTAGGGCACATGTTCATATGAACTTTAAATCACGCAATAAGCCGTGAAATAACCTCCTTCAATTTGAACAAGACATTTAGAAACACCCTGTATATACGAGATGTCCCAAAACTCCTGGGGCATAGAGATACCACATATTCTAAAGGTTAAACATGTATCTCTTATCTGTGAGAGGATTTCAAAGCTTACTTAAAAAATCACATTTTGTACGCTGTTTAGAAACGCGTGAACCAATTTTAATGAAAATTGCTACCTGAAAACTTTAAGGATATAACTACTTTAGGTAACCAAATAATCCCAAAGCAAATTGGAGAAGAGTTTAAATCGCCCCCACTTCTTGATAAATTTATTCAAAATTTACTTCAGGATGATGATACGATTCTAAGATTATTTCAAGGTGAAAAACCATTTATTATCTCCATTGACTCTTGTAAAAACTCTGTATTTCGCATAACTTTAAGCAAAAATGATATTTTCTCAAAAAATGATAATCAATATTATTAATGCATTACAAAATTTATTTCACCGTGGATATAAACATCAAAACTTTTTTACAATAATTGTTCAATATGACCTCCATCTTCAGTGATGCAAAGGTCAACACGACGCAAATGTTGAAATACGCCCCTCTTAAAACATTGTCGTTTTCTCGTGGTACGTTTACAGCATTTTGAATTCTGTTCCAAAGTTTTTCTGCATTATTAATTTGGACCTCGTATACTTCTGCTAAGATAAAGAAATTGCAAGGATATAAATCTGGAGACCGCGGTAGCCATTGAATGGATGCTTATTGTACCCTACTAATCCATCTATCAGCTAATTGTTCATTTAGATATTCTCTTACGGCACGTGAAAAATGAGGTTGTGCACCAGAAAATATGTTTCGACACAAATTGAGGGACAAGTCTTCTAATAACTCTGGCAAATTTTCTTAGAGAAAATGAAGGTAACTAGCACCACCCAGACGATCAGGTAATCAAAACGGTTCAACCAGAAAATTGTCTATAATTGCAACTCAGACATTAATTTAAAATTTTCGTTGATTATGCCTTGCTTTAACAGCATGTGGATTTTTATCTGTATAAATATCCTCATTGTGGAGATTTATCATGCCACGACGTGTAAATCAAAATTCATCATAATTTGTTCAAAATTTAAATGAGATTCATGGTCAATTGATAATAATTCCTGATCTGCCTGGATGTGGAAAGGGCGAATTAATTAATCGCTAAAAATCCGACTTACAGTACTTTTTGAAATCCCAGTTTCACACTGCAACATCTTGATCTCTGGATTGTCATCAATCATTTGAAGAACATCGTCTTTTGCAATAGGCGTTCGTGCTTGTCGAGGTCTTCCAATGTGGCCCGTTGCAAACTTCCTGTTTCTCGAAGACAAAATGCGATACGTGATTTGGAATTCTTCGATTTGGATATCTTTCTTCATACATGCGTACACCCTCACGGCAACCACCTTTACCACACCCAAGAACTAATAACAGGTCCGTCTGCTCACTAAATATTGCACAACTCTCGTCTACCACGTATTTTAAAAATCTGATGCGCAATATTTAAATTAAAACGTTTTGAAAAAATTATAAATACAAAATTAATCAGTAAATCATATATAATTATTTAATCGCCGATTATGTTGGTAAAATGGAATTTTTATTGGATATTAATATAAATATAGTAGATGACCCTAAGATTTAATTTGAGATTGATATAGAAAGCAGCGAGGGGATATTTTACACATTTAAGAAGTTATAAAGAACCTCTGTAATTAAATATTGATAGTTATATCAAACCTCCATCAATTACTTTACCCTAAGACCTGTAAATATTTAAATCCGACACATAATAAGGTAAACTATATTTTAAAAGCGAAATGTCAGTAGATGAATAAAGCATCCCACAATTTCCAATTCATATATACAGGTTATATATAGTATCACAGAACAACGTGCAAATATGTAAGGTGTCACTCTTAAGACGTGCATACGCAGATAAAAGTAATCAAAGAATTCTACCTTAAAATTTTTATTTTTCCTTTAAGTGCTTTACATTTTTTGATAAGCTCCCTATTAAATTAAAGATTTTTATCATATTATTTATGTTATTTTCAAATTATTTCAAGAGTTTCGTAGTAAACGTAAGTTAAACAAGTTAACCTAATAGTACAGGTATTTCTCAAATAAATCATAAAATACGATATGCCATAAACCAAAGATACCGTTTACGTTTTGTATAGACAGGGCGTTTCACATAATATGACATTCCTGTTTAGGGATGAAAGCAGGTCCTAGAGACACCCCAATAAGCGTAAAATTAAAAGCCATACGACATAACGGGGCAAGCTGGATCTTAGGACTCAGATGGTAGAGGATAATGCCGTTTTGGTTTCTGAAATCGCTCGATGCTCCTGTAGCGTCCGTGGGAGAATAGGGGTTTTAATGTGGTATTGGTAGAAATTGAACTGCAGTTTCAGAACGGCTTTTATAAGTCAAAATTTGCGCAAAAGTCATAGTATTTTTGGGCACCACCTTATCTTTTGGGACGTTGCGATAGATCATAGACCTCTGGAGACTTCTAATAAGGACGATGAATACAATCGTGAATTAAATGGTTATAATCGGGAGACTTTATGTACTTGATTTCTTATACGCCACTGGAGAAGTTGTACCATCAGTATTATCTCAAACCTTATAATTTGTGCGCGTACCTAATTATTTAAACCTTTTACATTCTTGTAAGAAAATTTAATATTATACTATGTTCCTAAAATTAAAGGTATTTAAAATAAGAAGATATTGAATTGGTTTATATAAACAATTATAATCACGTAACATTATAGTTATATGCTTTTTCCACTAAGGTTCATGAATAATTTAACGGTAGTAAAAAAACAGCTTATCCTAAATTAAGTGATTAAAACATATAGGGATCCCCAAACAAAGACTAAATGCTTAAATATTGTAATCTTAATTAATTAGTGGACTAATTATCGAGAATAAACTATTTACCCCTTTTCGTGAGTTGAGGTGGCCCTAACAATACTTCCATCATTAAGTTAAGTTTAAATAATCAAAGTTCAAAAATATTGAGATGAAATGTCCAGATCTCACTTGAGGTGAGCAACTTTCCCAATGAATTAATAGGTAGGGTTAATATTAATTCGGTACCTTTGATAGTGGTAAATGTTGACGGCCAGGTTTCAAGGAATTTATCGTATCGAAAATACTTGTCCCGACTCCTTTTTGAGCTATTTGGACGGGATAACGAATTTCTTGACCCTTGTTAATATATTGGCAGAAGCGCCTATGATCCTAAACCCTTTCCGGTTTTTGATCCACAATGAACACAAAAACGGGTAACTAATTCGAATATATTATTTTGGAACGGCCACGAACCTTTACGCTAAGCGTACATGTACCTTGGAAGATCGGTACTCTAAACAATGCTCGAAGCAAGCTCTCTTTAACCTACCAATTCTCGGAGAACGGGGGGGGGGGGG
>JAHWXV010411153.1:0-14192 GCA_024586415.1 Phrixothrix hirtus
CAGGAGAACCACGCCTCGCTCCACTGTAGCTTTGCCGGCCGTTGCTAAAACACTGGTGTTTCTGCCACATGCGTTATTTCGATTTCGTCTTGTGACAATGAAATAGAAAACAAAGTTCCCGAGTGGAATAAAGATACCGCGTATCGAATTAGTATATAAAGAGCGAAGTAAACACGCTTAAGACACACTTGGCTTTCAACCGCGGTGCGAGACGTTCCAATATCGATAGACTTCGCCTTCAGCCGCGAAGCGACGCTGTAGGTCCGATAGCGATATAATAGACACCGAAACACTCTCCTAACAGGGCCCGCTTCATGAATCAACCTTTGATTTAAAATACATAGCTGAACCAGCGAACTTAGTTTACGCTTAGAAGTTGTAAAAGCCCCCTAGCCATCGCTGACGAGATCTAGGTACCAGGGCAGCGGAGATCGTCACCGAAGGACAATCATGGCCCTTCAGCTAAACAGTTGCGAGTGCGGCAGTGAACCTGAAGGCTCGTAGAAACCACCTTGTTCTGCCGTCATATTTGGCCGTAGAACTTGATAAAAGAACCCGATAGATCCGCAGGTAATACTCGTAAATGCTTCCTTCAGTTACGAGGGCGAAGAAAAGTTACGTTGAAAGGTATACAGATCGCAAAGGATTTCTGTATCAGGAGCACATCAAATCCTCCAGGGCAACTATTACCGTTTGATGTATCCTCGCCAACTGCGTTGATACGAGACCCATTCTTAGACAACTTCCAAGTGCATCCTAGTATTTTCAAAGGCCTGTAGAAATTAATTATTAATGGTTGAATGCCCTTTTATGAGAAACGCTGATCAATTAATTTCATTGATAATAATTTAACATTATCATCTGTCCATCGCTGAAATTTAACATTAGTTGAAACAAATCGATTGTTGTCAACAGTAATTAAATACGTTCATTGTTTGAGTTTTACAACTTGAATCCAATATTCAATTACCGTTGTTATAGAATAACTGATGTTCATTTCCTTTAGTTCGTCTTGTACACAGTTATTTTAGCATTAGAGAACGCGTAGTTAATTATTTTTGAATCTTCCATTATCATTTTGTATATATTGATTCTGAACTTTCCGTCCTTATATTGCAAACACTTTTTAATTTGTAATTATTCATTTATTCGTTTTTATTTATAATATATAACTTATGAAGGTTTATTGACTTGTTATTTATTAGTCTATCTAAGCAAAATATAAATAATTTTCCCCCTCGACATAATTAGAGGAAAACGATACGTCACGGTTGCTGTTTAAAATTCTTATCGTTCTTTTTGTAGATATCACAGAGGTCACGCACGCTATAAAGTAGAAATTTTCGAACCACAAAACATTTAGTTCAAACATTTCTCTATAAAACTGGCACTTTCTGAGTTATTTAGGTGTAGCCAGACTTTTTGGAAACCCGGTATGTCTATATCAGACACAGATAAATTACAATTAACCATTAGTAAAAGTTTCGTTACCACGCCAATGCTGAACATGACAATAAACTTACCTTCAAACAGTCTGCTGTCACATTAACAACCAATGATGCCAAGTACTCAGAGATACCAATACAGTTAAAAAATCACAACCAAATATGATCACTCGGTATAATTAAACGTAACGTTTCAATGTTGTTTAGACTATCTATAAGTACACAGTTACAACAGATGATGTCTAAATAACACACGAAAATTCTTACGAATGGTATAAGTGCTTTAAGGGAGGTCGTGAAGACGTTAACGATGATGCTAAGTCTGGGCGCCCTAGCACCTCATACAACGCTTGTTAATCGAAGAATTACCACCATTAGACAAGTTGCTGAAGAATTAGGAATATTGTATGGCTCATGCCAAAGAATGTTCACTAACATTTTAGATATGAAACGAGTGGCAGCTACATTCATTCGGAAACTTCTGAATTTCCAACAAAAGCAACATCGCGTAGAAATTGCCGAACAAGTGCTTGCTGACGTTGCTAATGACCCAGAATTACTTCAACGCATATTATAATTTGTGACGAAACATGGGTGTATAGCTATGACGCCGAAAAAAGGGCTCAATTATAGCAATAGAAGTGTTCTGAGAAGCCGAGACCGAAAAAATCGTATCAAGTGAGGTCAAACGTGAAGGTCCTTCTTACTGTTTTGTTTGACTACAATGGAGTTGCGCACTTTCAATTTTTATCGACAGGTCATACAGTTAATAAGGAGTATTACCTATAAGTTATATGTAATTTACATGAGTTTATCCGAAGAAAATAACCCGAACTGTGGGAAAAACTCATAGATTTTACACCATGACAATACACCGGCACACACTGCATTACTTATCAAGCATTTCTTGGCGAAACACAAGACCCTTGTGATACCACAACCTCCCTATTCTCTCAGATATTGCCTCTTGCGACTTTTTCCTATTCCCTAAACTTAGGAGGGCCCTTAAAGGACAGCGTTTTCAACGATAGAGAATTAAAGGGAGAATCGCTGGCTGAGCTGAAAGCAATACCTAAAGTGACGTTTCATCAGTGTTTTGTAAGACGCAAATAACGTTGGCAGAAGTGTGTTGTATCTTAGGGGGACTACTTTGTAGGGGACAGTAGAAAAATTGATGAATAAATTAATATATATTTTTTGAGGAAAATTACAATTCCCATTCCTTTTTGATCACACCTCATAGTACTTTTCTTCGCCCATAGCCCTAGCGGAGAATGTTAAATGAAGGACTTCCGAATAAACTGTCGTTGGGTAAGGGGTGATTTTAAATGCGCGTCTCAATTTGTATGTGATTTTAATGAAGTTTGGTAGGATATAGTACGCTACGGAGTTAGTAAAGTAATTGTATGAAGTATCCTTTGCAATTCCCGTAAATTTGCGGATGCATCTATAATTTGGTTGTTCTAAAACAAAGAAGTCACACCTGGATGGTGGTGCTTCAGTCCTTCATCGATTTTGGTGGATCCTTAGGGAGATCCATAACTACCCCATAATTAAGTCCAACCTACTAATTATATCTGGCTAATTAATGATGAATACTCAATGAAGGAACCATCAACTTCTTCTTGTAAGTTACCTATTTTATTTCTTACCAATTGATACATTTACCGTAAGTATTTGAACTCTCTGGTAGACACCTTTGTTTTCTGTTTGGATATTTCGTGCTGAAAGTGCAGTCGATAGTTTCGTTAATAACCATTATAGCATCAAATTTTAGAGTACCGTTCATGAAGTTTTACTATATTCCACATCAAAAATTATGGGCCTTACCTTAGGTAGTAGTGAATTTAGCTAAAATAACTTTTGTTAATCGCGAAAGTTACTGTTACCTAATTATTAACTGTTTACTGCATAATTTTGATGATGTAACTGCTATTTACTAATGGCTAAATTATTGTACAGTAAAATAGATAGCCAAACGTATTTGACTTCAAGTTATCGGCGCGCAGTTGTTTACATTCTGCATTATTTGTTGTATGAAAATAATAACCAGATCCATTCCGCCTTAACTGTTCTCTGTGTGTGATCATTTCCCCAAGTTTGAGTAGCTAAAATTGACGTGTCTTGTCATTATTTGCCTAAACTAGTGATAAAGATTATTATCTGCCCTGAGAGAATTTACCTGTAGTTTTTAGGAATTCCATTTATTTGTTTTCGTCTTATTGAATTTACCGTTAGTAATTAACTTAACAAGTCGTAGTTTATTTGAGGAAACAATAAGATTTCCTCGCTATTAGTTAACGAAAAGATTTAATTCAATTTCAATCAGCTTCAATTTTCCAACAATTTTATAATCAACGAGTTTGGTTAATCTATAGTCATCCATACAATGGGTGGAATCAAAAGATATTCCACCTTCAATTCCGAATATTGCTTTAGGTTCACTTCCCGCACATTTATAATCATTAAGTGACATACAAACGACAATAACAACTTGCTTATATAAGAGATGTCAAAAGGATTACCGCTGCTGAGTTGCGGCTATTAGATTGACCCTTTTGGTATTAGCATATTTAGTCTCGCAAGCTTTGCTGCTTCTTGGAGAACTGCCGTTCCGATTTAGGTAAGACTATTTACCATCTTATATACAGGGTGCGTTACCATCCCTGGACAGCCGTGGCTAGAATAGGGGACGCTCAACTTCTCAACTTTCTTATTCGGTATGGTGTTCAAACGCTATATTCTCATCGACTCACCCTAACTCTATATTGTTAGTGTGCTTGCGATTTAATGTATCCACTGTTACGTTGTACGTATCAGAACGATGTTTTGTCTCGTAGAAAGTTTGTTTAATTGAGTTCTTAGTCTCAGACCTCTATTACGTAAACTTTATTTTAATTATTACCTAATGCGTGGGCCTCGATTGACTTGATCTTATTCTATTGGAAACCTAAGGTGTCGTCCTCCATTGTGTCGACCTTATTTAAATAACAGTTAACCCCTACATAATAAATTATGTATTCAGTTTAGACCTTTTTAACTATCAGTTAAGATTCCTATTTTCATATACTTTTAAGTAAAACAATTTTCCCTTTTAGTTTCTATAGTTAATTTTAGTGAAAAACGGTTTCCACGTCATTGCGTCCGTTAGTTTTCGAAATTGTTTGATAAATTTGTAGAATTTTTAGTTTCTGTATTAATTTCACACATAGATCCTTTATTTTTAGTTACTGGTCCGCTAATGTTATTTCAAGGTTAAATTCATGATGACATTAGAACCTGACGAGATGTTTTTAAATTAAGAAGAGGTATGTATGAGTAACATATCCTAAGACGTTCTATGGGAGTTTCGTTATCGTTATTGTTCCGTGCTGTACGTCTAGCGTTGTCTAAACTAAAAGCAGTTTCGTTATATACCGAACACTCGTATTCTTTCTCAGAAAATACGAGGGCTGTCAAACAAACTTTCGTTGTATTACATGAACAATTTAAATCGTTGGAAAATGGTCGTACTAAACGTCAATTTTGTTCAGTTGAATGTAATATAGCACTTTTTGGGCCATATTTACAATTCTGTACTATCTGCTGATCCTAAACAAAATCTAAAAAGGGGCTTCTTAAATAAACTATCGACATAATGTCTAAATTTAAAATGATGTCTCGTTTTTCCGAATTTCCAACTGACAAATGCGACCCGTCAGATATATGCGAAAATTAAATGCATTAAGATTGATGTAACACCGATTTCTCTGCTTCTAATAATACCGATCCTAATTAGGGCAATAGTAGTCCTAGTCTAACGCCAGTTTTTGAGCAAATTGATTTCACAGCTTCCTTATAATTCTTATATCGAAAATCCGTTCCAGTGGTGAAATGGAACCTAAAGTTATCAGGTAATCGATCTACATTTCAGAATAGTTTATTGCAACGAGTTATCACCAAATGTATCGGATAATGAAGCTTTACAGTAAGCACTTGTTTGGTTCTAATCGAATAAAGTGACAACCATTACCTGAATGGATTAGTTAAAACCCTTAAGGATGAATTTTTACCGAAAAGCTATGAAGAGAAACTATTTAATGAAATTTTAATAGTACTCAAGGTCAAACCGAAATCATAGGGATTTATGTGGCCATAATGCGCAACTTATTTGATATCTTGAATGAAACTACACCGGAAGGTCGCCAATTGCGAATTTCACTAAAGCATATTTTGCCTTTCTACCAAACCCAACTGGGATTAATTAACATCACTTCGATTAACGACTAAATCAAGTACTTTAGGAAGATGGAAGGAGTTCAACACCCCGTTAGCTATTTCATACCACCATATGGGCGTTGATGTCGCTTACATTGAAACTGTTGCTTCATTGAATATTGTGTTTACATCAAACATGAGATCTAATTCCGCTTCTAATTTTAACGACCGTAAATCAAAATCCGTACTGTCTCTAGTCATCCATTTGCTGTTGATTCTCGCATAACTTGTTGAAATTGGTACACTATTGGTAACAACGTTAAAAGGGAACGAATTTATAGTTTTTATTGTAATAAGAAAATTTATACTGCTCAAGAACATCTAATCCAAAAGATGGACGCCGAATGCAATAAAGGGTCATTTTGCTTCTCTTGCCTTTTCCAAATCGATCCGTTGTGTTCAAGTTGTTATCAACTTTCGTTAGAAGAACTTTTCACACAACGTGGCTATTCTAACTTACGTTTTGAAAGCATTCCTAAAGTCATACACCGCATATGACCATTGATGCTTTAGGCATCTAAACTCCCGCTCTATTTGACTCAGGTGCCAATCGCATCATTCTTGATTCCGATGGTTTGTAACTCTTATCAAATTTAAATATACGACCTCATAAGGAAAATATCTATGGGCTATGCCAAAATCAACCTTCGCTTTCTATTTGCCGCTTCATGACCCTCGATATTTCTTCGCGTCTTTCTGGTGAGTTTTTTTCACTCATGTGAATGCGATTGAGCAGTCTGTGAGTGGTGCCGAAGGTATCGCCTCGCGCTCTATTAACTCATTTTGGGTTGACTTAGCAGGGTTTCTTTATGAAGTGAGACGCTCACTGCACCCTCAAGTATTGATTAGGCAAGTATTGCTCCCTTAGCTATTTCAAAACTTTGTATGCTATTAGCACTACTTGAATGACCTTTCCACCTGACGGCAATGGGAGTCCCAGAATGGTGAATAACTTCGCTCGTGGGACTCATCCTGAACTTCCCTGATTATGTATGGTAGAAGATTGGCATCCAATTTACATTTTTGCTCAGTACTCCTGCAATTGTTGTTTCCGCTTTTTTAATTCCGGCTTGGAGCACCTGAAATTTCCATGTTAAGTAGTCGTTTGTCAACTGGTGTGTTTTTCATCGCCTGTTTTAATTATTAGTCATTTTATCTGAGTTGCTTAATGTGCGTGCATCTCCAATTTCGTTGTTCTGAAACAAAGAAGTTACACCTTAGTGGTGGTGCTTTAATCCTACGCCGATTTTGGTGGATGCTTCGGGAGTTACATAGCTCTCCCATAATCAGGTCCAAACTACAATACTGTCTAGCTAATGAATGGGATACACTTGAGAAAGGAACCATTAACTTCTTCCTGTAATTAACCTATCTTATGTGTTACTAACTAATTCGTCCTTCGTATACATCTGAGCTTTCTGATAGACACCTTAGTTTTCTATTTAGTTATTTGGGATTACAAGTCAAGTTATTAATTTCATTAATATCAATTGTGCCATCAAATTTTAAAGTACCGTTTATGAATTATTAACTATATTCCATTACAGGTATTCTGGGAGTTGACTCGTGAATTTAGTTAATGTAATTTTTGTTGATCCAGGCAGTTTCTATTATTTAAGTATTAATTATTTATCGCCTAATTTTCATAACAACCGTTATTTAGTATTAGCCAAATTATTTTGGTATAAAACAAATAGCGAAATGTATTTGAGTTCAAATTACCAACGTACATTTATTTGCATTCTGGGGTATTTGTTGTAAGGAAGTAAGGACCAGATCTATTCCGTTTTAACTGTTCTCGGTGTGAAATCACTTCCGCAAGTTGAATAACTACGATTGACATATTTTGTCATTATTTGCCTAAACCAGTTATTAAAATTATTATCTGTCTTGTGTATGTGTTCACCTGTATTTATTAGGAATACATATAAATTTATAAAAATACAAAAGATTACACCTCTTCATATTATTTGATCTTTGCTATAACTAAATTCATTGGGGAAGAGATCTCTCGGTACAGTTCTATAAGTTTATAATTCTGTTTATATGCAACAAACATTTAAAAAGCGGTAGTACAACACTAACCTTTACGACTTCAGACTTATTACGTATGGCCGAAACATGGACGCAATATTATGTTAATTTCATAAATGATTATTGTAGATTGACAACATAATATTTTTATTTTTATTACCAATATTCATTATAAGTAGGCTGCAAATTATGAATTATTTTAGATATTCGTATATATAATAAATAATAATACTTTTTTATTCACGATTTATCGAGAACAATTTACTATGAATGCAATTTATAATGACTTGTATTTGAAATATGATCGTACAGTCTTGCAGCCGTGGACCCCTAAATGCCATTCAGATAAATTGCAATATATATTTGAAAATTTCAAGTAAATTATCTTTTCAAAATAAATTCATAATCATTGTTGAATATTCTTACAACATGTGATAATCCTGTATTTTTAGTTTCCTTCAAATTTTCGCAACATAGAAATTATGGTATTTATGTTTTTGAGGGATTTCATTTTCCAACATTGTAGTATTACATTTAATAATTTTAAATTAATTAACTTGGAAAATGCTATTAACACAATACCACCTTTAATACTACCCAGCTCCTGATTTAACCCCTATAAAGCGGTTCCTATTTGAGTGCTCCCTGTTTGAATGTTCCTGAACAAGCGATCCCCGTTTCAGCTTTCCCCCACTTGAGCGCACCTGCCTTTGTATTCAGCGAGCCTTAATTACTACAGGAATTGTACATTTACTGATAAACAACTAATTTTGAAAGTAATATTCAATTTATGTACGATAGCGTTATTTTAGCTCAACGCGTAATTAAATAACTATATTCAAATAAAGCGAATAATATTGATTCACATAATTAATGGAAATACATTAAGTTTTATTTATTTATATAATTATCCAATTTAGTTAAATGTATAGGAAGGCGTATGGAACAGTAATTATTTAATGATGTTTAAAACAGTAAAACGATTTGTATAAACTAGTATTAGAAAAGATATCGTAGATAGGTTGTACGTACATACTATTACTAAAAATTGTCTTTCCAAGAAATTTGTTCAACTAACAAGGGTGTGAAACGAAATGCACTTTACAAATTAGTATCCACATGCATACGCAACATATATGAAGGAAATATGAGACTTTATAAAAAAACTCTAAACCTAATCAATACATCTTCAACAAATATTCTTTTAAATCTGTCAGTAAATAAACCATTTCTTTTAATGTAATGGCAATAATACTCAGACGAGAACCGTTAAAATAGGTTACCGCTGAAATTGATTAGATAAGCTGACCGTTCATTCGGGAACGTTCAAAGGGGAAACTAGAAAATGGAAAGCGTTCAATCAAATTTATGCGTAGCCCTATTTTGTAATCACAATTTTCAAACAATATGGGCGTTTGAAATAAATTTTTATACTTTTCATGGCAACGATTCACCGTTTTATTAAGGGAAAGGTGAGTACCTTACTCCTTCCTCTTAAAATCACTTTGTACTAGCACTGTCATCTTTAGAATTACGTGAACTGCAATTTCTTGCTTTCAGCCTTAGTAGTGCTTGTTATTGAATTACATACAAGCTATAAATACATATTTAAAACTATATTTGGTTATAAATATTATAAATAAAGTGTTACATGTTTTGGGATATTGTTATTCGACATTTACATCAAATATAGAATAATTAAATAATTTCACACAGAAAATGAAATTACTCTCCGAATGGAATCGGTTACGTAATAAGTATAGGGATCTTTAGAGACAGCCTTTTTATTTAACTAAGTAATGCTGGTTGTTCTCTAGGTAACCAAGAGTTTGCAAGGAGTCTTTTTTAAGTACGCACGTACTTTTCGTTAGTTTCTGAAAACTTTAAGATACTATTAAATACAGCAAACCACCGCATCAACGATCAGTACAGTTTCCTTTCTTATACCAACATTTAGAGAATAGTTTCCAAAGTGACGAACTAGGAAACTAGACTTATGCGAATCGCCTCCCAAGGAATCCTTGACTATCTTCTATCTAGTGGCCTAGTCGTGTTCTGTGGGAACAATCCAATATCCCCAGACACATCCCGTATAGTGCGGAAGGAACCTTTGATTCGACGACTCCATCGGAACTTGTCCCAAAAGAGCTCCTACTTACGTGACCACCAATTTCAGCTTGCAATCCATCCCAATATGCTGCAATTGTAGTGGACAGTAGAATACCCTTTCCCACAAATGTTTAGCGTATCCTGAAAAACCATTAAACTTCAAGACTGTCATCATATTTAAAGTCGCCAAACATCCCTCCCCAATCCCAGCATCCGATGCCTCTATTACCTCCTCCGGGCTTGTACTCGCATCTTCCTTTAACTACAGTTCTGATTCAAATTCCTACGCCACCTACGCATCGAACACTAGCTCTCCATCCATCGTCACCCTAGCTCAGAAAAATGCAAACCCACATTCAAATAAAATGACCAAATTAAATCATCCTTACATCTTCTAACTAAATTTGTGATCCATACACTCCTAAATTTAGTTCCTAATAACCGAGAACGCATCCAGGCTGCCCTTTTTAATTTTAATTAGGTAACAATTTGGTTACAAGATCGCCGCATCGTATATTGATAATCGGTTTCACCTCACCCTTATCAAAGAATGATGGTAGATAACTGCTTATGAACTATGAACACCGTTGGATGACGCAATAACGCGCCGTTAATTGAAAACCTATTACAGCACATCAAAATAGCAATCCTGACCAATATGGAAATGCATTTTAAACGCATTAACCACCTAAACTTCCTAGGAAACCGCGAAATCTATAAAAACAGCCAGATGCGTTTAAAGAGTACATTATTACTCATTAATAACGCTTTTGCGTCTATGGAGCTCTAAAATTCACCGCTCTCAGCAGGGTACGAATTCCTTGCATTCATGTTGTATATAAACGGTGGTTACCTCCACATCCTCACAATATACATGCCTTCTAAAGGGGGCCTCCAACTCGGTCTGATAGAATTTACAGCATCCTTCTCGCGAATCATCATTGTGGATGATCTAAACGCAAGGCATTCCGCGTTTACAAACGCAGTTACCGACGCCAGAATACATGACCTTGCTGACCTACTACTCCAACTACCGCTATATCGTATCCCAAACGAAAGTCCAAACTTCATTCACCATTACGAGTAATCAATAATCCACCACATTCTAACTACGGATTCGCTAACACCGCACTTCACGGAAATTGCAATACCCATCGCCACTGCCGCTGAAATCGTCTACTAATATTATAAATCCACCACCCAAAATGCTTTAATAAAACATTCCACTGCATTGAGAAATGTCCACTAAAAGAATTTCCAAGAAGCAAATAAAGAATTATACACCCGCATTCACGCAACCCACAACCACAGAAGAGTTCGACACAACAATAGAAAACTTCACTGATACGATCCAAATAGCAATAAAACAAAAAGTACCGCTAAAAACAATAGATGTTACTGCCATTCACTTACGCCACACAACTACAATCTCATAAAATAAAAAAAAAGAATCTACAGGATACATAAAGGAAATTTGAACCCTCCAAGCAAAACCGATTTGAATCGCTTTAACGATACAGTCTGACTACTCACCAGCTGTTACAGGGAAACTACCTGGAACAATGCTTGTTCAAAATTGAACCACGAGATTGACAAGAAATTCTGGAACATGCTCAAAGTTCTCATGGGGAAGAACTCCCCTAATTGTGATCTATCCAATACAACAACGAATGCACCACCGACTTACAACAAGCCATCAACTTCTTCTCTAACGTGCTGGAACGTGTCAACCAGCGGTCGACGGACCCTGGGTGAAACGATAATTTTCTCGTCTACGTTAACACCCGCTACAACACGTCAAGAATACTCCCGCTCCCATTCTAAGAAAAGTTCAATAGACCTGAACATTCGCCTCTAGCAACAATTACCGTCAATAACTACACAAGAGTGACTAGGGCTTCAAGTTCATATAAAAGCAGTATACAAGTAGTACGATACCTACTACAACAAGTCATAATCAACCTCGCCCCTATCTTTGACGTATGATTAACTATAGAGTATTACCTATCAGTTTAGAGAACCAGTGAAGTCATCATGATTCCAAAATCCAAAAAGAACTCAAAAGACACAACACTCCCCGAGGATGTCGAGAAGGCATTCAAAAAGACCCTAACAGCTAAACTTCGATAACATCTAAATACTAACTAAACACTCCCTAACCATTAATGTGATTTATTTTTGCAAGAAATCTGCCAAGACCTAATTTCCGTATTCAGTTACGAAGTTACTCTGGCCCTCAATACTGACCACTATATTTCAGCGCACGTTAGATATAAAAGGTACTATTTATTACGGGGCCAGTGCCCGAGCACATCTTAGAACAGTACACTGCCCCGACCGAAATTTTCAAACTAATCCACCAATATCTATGGGGCCTGTCGTACAGAGTTAATATTTGGCCCCACTCATGTTCATTCTCTGATGACACGAAATCCCCTAACCCCGGAATCCCACTGTTTAGCTCTTATAATATGCTAACTATCCGCAGTACTAGTCAGACTAGAAACGTGGTTGTAACGATGATGTATCCTGATTAACGTAGGTAAAATGCAAAAGATCCTTTCTCAACACTATAAAAGAAGATTCCAATCCCGAAATGACTCTGACTCAATTAAGGGATGTAAGTACTTGGGCTGCATACAGAGACGACCTGGACTCCTATCTAGACTTCGAGGCAGAATCCACGGCTCTCATCAATTTACCCACCTTCAAGAATCTACATTAGAACAATAATTTATTATAGATTCCAATGTTTCATAGTAGTCGGCAAGTTCGATTAGAAAAGGTTCAGCGTTCAAATGCAGGCGATCATTAGGGGAGGTTGTGTCTGAATCCCTTTCATCATTTCAAGGAAATAAGCCATATTGCACGATTTATTTCGAGAGCCACCTACCCTGGCCGCCCCTAGCACCCTCCAAACTACATTCCACACTATTGCAAACCAATACGGAAATTACCATTTCCGCCAATTGCTCTACCAAAACAGCATCACTGCTGGACTTCAACTTCCTGAAAACCACAAGGATATCCTAGAAGATACCCTACTGATATACTTTCGACAAGATACTCCGTCCCATAACCACCTTTAGACCAAGAACATCAGTAGATATGGGAGGGATGACTGAATAGAAGAAGAGATGAGAGAGAGAGAAAAGATACGGTCTCTAAAGCTGCTCACAAAAACTATACATCTTAATGGTCTTTCACCTAAGACACATTCTCTGACTTCAACGGTCACCATCAAATCTACAACCACGTCGCTCCATCCTTACGTTAATGCACGTTAAGTATGTTACACAGCTGAATAAGTTTATTTTGTACTTCTCCCCATACTTCTCGAGACCTTTAACTGATTTTTGTACCTCCTTGAAGATTTGAGTTTTCTTTTACAATTCTAAACCGATACACCTAGGTAAATCCAATTCATTCTTTTAGTGCAAAGGTTAATAATATCTGTTTGCTAATTTTTTTGTTATATTGTTTCTCTTGTTGTTAATCATTAATGCCTTTTATGTTGATTCAAATTGTTTATTTTCCTTCCTTATAATAAAGCCTAACAAGGTACTCTGGGAGCATTTCAGATTTCAGTACAGTGCCACGCTACTTCACTTCTCTTTTTTATACCTTTAGGTGCGTCATACAATAAAAAACATGAATTTATTTATTTATTAGATCATTACGGATATTAAACCCTGTTACAATGTTCTATACTATTATGTAAATATATAATTTGATTAAATTTTCAACATTCACAGATATATTTAAAAATTATAATTAAGAATATTAATTTAAATTAAATTAATATTGTGTAGTATTAAGTAAGATATTTGCTTGAAATTATTATTGAGGCGCATTCCGCTGTTGATAGAAACACCTTAGTTCTCTTTTAAATTTAGTAAAAGTGGTGTTAAATATATTTATATTGCTTCTGTGTATAACCGTATTGGTATTGTTTTTTATTCGTATGAGCGAAGAGTGAGTCCGACAAAAGGTTCGTGATGTGGGAATATAAAGAGCATGGCTAGGTCTTATTCTATAAGCCGGTACATATAGCTGTATCAGAGGAAGTATATTTGGACAATCTATTCTATTATTTAAGGCTTTATAAACAAAATAGATATCTATCATGCCCCTTCTTGGCTTAACCTAGGAATATTCATTTCTGTTCTAAAGTCTTGATATTGATGATACTCCGGGTAGCTACCATGATTCTTATAGTGTAGAAATTTAAGAAATTTGTTTTGAAGAGTTTCTATTTTATTTATGTAAATGTTGTATCTAGGACTCCATACTTTACTCGCATATTCTAACTTTGATCTGACTAATGCATTGTAGAGTGATATCAAT
>JAHWXV010411161.1:0-15004 GCA_024586415.1 Phrixothrix hirtus
TAAAAAGTAATCGAGTTTAGTTAGATCTGGCGAACGAGCTGGCCAGTTGACAGTGCCATTTCTACCGATACATCTGTCTCGATAAGCATCGTTTAAGAAGCCGCTTACTGCTCTTGAATAGTAGGCAGGTGCACCATCATGTTGCAACCAGACCCGTTGAAAAAGCACTCGTGGGATATTTTCCAATAAACCAGGGAGAACGTTTTGTAGAAAGTCTAAATACGTTAGTCCGTTCAAACTCATTTCAAAAAAGTAGGAACCGATAATGTGCTCACCAAGAATACCTCCCCAAACATTGATACTCATCTATGCTGATGATAAGCTTCTCTAAAGAAATGAGGATTTTTAACTTCGTACTAATGAAAATTATGGCGGTTAACCGAACCATTTCTGTGGAAAGTGGCTTCGTCAGAAAACAAAGCTCTATCAAAAAAACCCTGATCTTCCTGTATTTTGCCTCTAGTCCAATTACAAAGCGTAATTCTTCTTTGAAAATCATCATGCATCAGTTCTTGATGTAACTGAATATGATACGCATGATATTTATACTTTTTAAATATTCGTCTAACAGATCTTTTACTTACACCTGTTGCTACGCTATGTCACGTTAGCTGCAGTGGGGATTTTCTGCAACTTGTAAAAGAACAGTTAGTTCGTTTTGTTCGTCTTTGATCTAGTCTGTTTTGTATATGCAACATTTCCAGTTTCTATGAATCGATTCAATAACTTTGTGAAAGTTTTCGGGTCAGGCGTTCTTTTGTTAGGATAACGTTGGTGATATATCCGACTTGCCAAAAAACAATTTCGTTCAGCCTCGCCCAGTATAATGATCATATCCACAAGTTCGCCTTTAGTAATATCCATTTTTACTTCAAAGCACTAACATCATAAACAAATATTAGCAAACTAACACGTTCACAATGATAGCAAACAATATTTTACAAGTTGAACAAATGCTTATTATCTATGCCTTGATTAGGATTAGGATTAGGACAACATGTCTTGAAGATAAGTGCATTCTTTGAGCATGGTAACTAAATTTTATGAAATACTTCGAAAATAACTTAAGATGGGTATAGGAAACCACACATCAATCGACGGAGAATTTAATTTTATACCAGATCCTGAAACAATATACAGGATGTTCTACTTCAAAAAATGGAGAAAACTGCGTTTGAAGTTGTTTATTTTTACAAATTAATTCTGGACATCCTGTATGCAATAAAGCCACGGAATTTGAACAAAAATATCTCCAAACCTTCAGTAACAGTACAGTACAGTAAGATTTGTTAAACTTCAGATTTGTGTATATGGTAATTTTTTAATGAGTGGACGATACTTGTAGTTTATTTTACAAAAAAATGTATATCTTCAAAGCTACTAATTGGATAGCACTAAGATTTATAATATGAATAACGATCATTAAAATGCATACCAAAAAGTAAAAATATATAGAGTATTTTATATAATACAATTGAATCCACTGTGTCACCTTTTTCTAGAACTTCCTATATAATCAGACATAATTTTAGAAAGTGGGCATTTACCTCCTGAATACTTCGTGATAATTTCAAATCTATACCTATAATATTACCGGAGTTATGGAAGACCGACGCACTAATGCCCCATCCGGTATAATTCCAGATATTGTTGTTGCTTTTAACACGTTGTTTAATAAAGAATTTATTTTTGGAATATTAAAATACCGAAACAAAACGAAATTAGTGATGGAGGACAAAGCAAGTGACACTGAAGGTGAGTGTGAATCAGTAACAATTAAAAGTGAATCAAAAAAAACAGAACATTTTCGGTAGAATAAGAGAGGTCATGAAGGTTAAGTTACAAAGTCATGAAGAGGGAACGAATTGTAACTGTAAGAAAAAGTGCTTCGAACATATTCCAGAGCAGGCAAGAGGTGCAATAATTAGAAACTTCAATGCACTTTTATCTCATAACGAACAAAACTCTTATCTGTGCAATTTAATTTCTATTCTATCTGTTAGAAGAAGAAAGCCTAGGAATGACAAAGAACAGGCAAATCTTATGCTCCCTACGTTTGGTTATAAAGTACGTGTCAATATTTATTGATTCATGGTATAAAAAAGAAGAAAATTGCCAATTTGCAAAATTTATTAAAATTAACCGGAATGCTTCCTAGAGATAAAAGAGGCGAAAATAAAAATCATCGCAAAAAATTCAAACCGGAAGTACTTGTCGCTATATGCAATCACATAAAAGCGTTTAAGGGTAGGAAAAGTCACTACAGTATGAAGGATAGTAAAAAAAATTTATTTACCTGAAGAGCCGAATATTAAAAAGATGTTTAAAATGTTTTGTGAATCTCATCCAGGTGTGAATGTTTCATACAAATCTTATCGCAGAATTTTTAATACAAAGTTTTAATATTTCATTCGGCTATCCGCGCAATGTCACTCGCAATGCCTGTGATGAGTTTTAAATAAAAATGAAATGCCTGAAATTTGATACCTTAAAACGTGAAAGTACAGACGAGAAAGATGCTTGAAAATGAGCTCCATAAAAGGAAAGCTGAGGTGTTCTACCACAGAAAAAGGATGCAAAGAACCGTGGCATAGTATCGGTCACAGAGTGGATAATTTGCTTAGAATTTGGAAAAAATCTGTGTGTCCCAAACATTACTAAAAACCACGTTTATTTCAAGAGACAATTAAATGTTTATACTTTAATATTCATATTCTTTCTACTACTCAGAGTGTGTTCTTTATTTATCCAGAAATAGTGGGAAAGAAGGGAAGTGACGATGTATGTTCTATGCTTCAGCACTTTTTGTACAATTTTTTAGATTCGAATGTAAATAACCTTACCATCTTTTGTGATTCTTGTGCAGGATAGGGCAAGAATTTCACAAAGTTCGCTTTTTGCATAATGTTGTTCACATTTAACGCAAATTTGATAATGTGAAAGTAGTTTTTCCCATTCGAGGGCATTCTTATATGGAATCAGATAGGAATATGAGCTTAGTGAATACAGCACAAAGAGCAGATAGTCCTGCAGATTAAGCAGATATATTTAGAGACACTCGTACAATACCATCACCATTTGACGTCGTCGAAGTGGAGCAAGCAATGTTTCGATCATGAGCACAGTTTTTTGATTCCAATGTAAGCTATCTAAAGAAATGCGCATTGCCTACTAGAGCCATTTGAGAACTGGAAATTCGTCAGGAGCATCCTAGGGCCATCTTCTATCGAAATACTTATAATGGAATGTGGGAATCTTGCATCGCAAAAAGCAAGGAGAAAAAGAGCAAGATCACATTACTGCAGAATGAATTTGTTTTTCCGCAGAAATTGTACACAGATAAAACGTTTTACTGTACGATTAAAGAGGTTCTTAGATAAACTTTATTTCTAGGTTTTACTTCAATAAATTCCACAAGGTACAAGCACCTACAGGGGTCGAAGAAATTTTGCAGTATTGAAGCTAAAATGTTATTCGGATCTCTGTCGAAAAAATGATACCTAATTTAGAATTAGTTACTTTCTGTTAAACATTCTCCTAACATAAGTTCTACGATATATATTATGGTGTAAAGGAGTTAGCCCCTTCTGGGTGACAATGTTTACTACTGAAAGTTAGTTTTTCGTTTTTTTTTGTTGTTTTACACTACAGTATTGATTAATATCTAATGTTTTTGTGTTAAATGTATTCAGAAGGAAATTCTAACAATTTTGGTTAATTATTAGATCGATAGGTTTAAGAAACACGATGTTTTAAACTTTCTTTTCCGTTTTCTAATAAAATCTTATTTTGTAACTAAGCCTTTGTGTACTTGTACCCTTCATACATTATTTTCGAATGCAACAAGAATTAATTTTGCAAAAGGTGCCATCTCATAGGTTTTGCATGTACTCATGCATTTGCTCTAACTGTAAGTCGAAATGCAGGCAATTCAGTTTTAACTTATTTTCTTTCCTAGTAGTCTGTGAATTATCGTGACGCAATTGCCAGTTATTTAACAATTTTATTTAACAAAACCTGTTTTAAAGTACTTAAAGTCCGTAAAAAGTCATTTCCAATTATTAATAAGATCCTAATATTACGTATTCTTGAATAGAAAAACTGTGATAGAGGCAATTTCAAGTATCTACGAACGTTTTAACTTGTGCAGAAAACCTGGAATTGATAAAAATTTATTTCAGAAGATTAAGCACGCTTACGACAAAATTCCCAAAATGTCTTTATGAACAATAGCTGTGCGTTACAAAAGTTTAGATCTATAATACGTGAAGTAAAAAATAACTCAATTTACCGGCATTTAACTGTGTTAAAATACCAGACAGGAATAGCGAGTAACAAAGCGTAACATATCGAGCAAGATGATTGCCTGTATGGGCGACAAAGCATATGTTTTAGCAGATCTTAGACAAATTTCCGGAACTGAATAGGCCGAGATAAAAATTCATTTAGATGTACGCAATGAGATGAAGAAAAAAGTTGTTCAAAATATTCAAAAATTCCTTCACTGAAAAGTTATATGCTTTTGTGGTCCTAGATGCATCGGAAAATTTGTATAAGAGATTGTTTTTAAATACTTATCTTATACGTAAACATGATATGAATACTATACAGAGCGTTTTCAAAAGGTTTGGCCAAACTTAACCGGTATATTCTATATGTATATATATGCAGGGTTTGTCTGAAAAGTAATGTCGGTGATTTTATTGCGAAGCGACTATACGTCGCAACGTACTCGGATCGATTGGGATCGGCGGAGGAGAAAGTCATCTTACGAACGCGTGGTGGGTTAGTCATCTCCAACTATCTAGAAAGTAAGGGCAAGCTTTTTGGCGAAACTCGCTTTCGTCTTCTGTGTAAGCCGTAACCCAACGCTGCTTGAAACAAAATATTGCCATCAAGTTTTGTATGAAACTCGGCAAGCCCGCAGTTAAAGCTTTCTATGATAAAGACGGCCTTTGATTGTGAATGTTGAGTCTATTGGTGGCACGCGGTCTTTTTAGACGGCCGTAAAGAGGTCAGCGGTTAAGCCCGCGCTGGACAACCATCAACGAGTACCACCGACGAAAACGTGACGCGTGGGAGAGAACTTTTGAATTCAGGCCGTTGTTTGAGTGTTCGTTTAGTGGCACAGACATTAAACATTCCAAAAGATACCGTTCGCGAGGTTGTGACGAACAATTTCCAGATGCGAAAAATGTGCGCGAAGATGGCGCCAAGATTATTAACGGGAGAACAAAAATCACGCCCAGTGGAAACGTGCTAGGAGCTTTGGGACTTGTGTGGGAGTAACCCCCACTTTTTAGATAATGTCGTCACAAATGGCGAGTCTTGCGTGTTTGAATACGATCCCGAAACAAAAAGGCCAAGTACCGAGTGGCAGACCTCGGCATGCCCTCGTCCCAAAAAAGTCAGAATGAGCTAGATAAAGATCAAGACCCTGCTCATTGTATTTACTGACATCAGGAGGGCGGTCCCCTATGACTTTGTACCACATGGTACAACCTTCAACGCCAAATTTTGTGTGGAAGTGCCCAAGAGACTCAAACTAGGGCTTTATTGCGTCCGGCCTGACATTGCGCACGAATGGAAACTGCAACGTGACAATGCGCCAGGCCCCCACCGTCTTCCTCATGACCCACTTTATAGCCGCTTTAAAGGTGTCGACGGTTCCCCACCCGCTCTACAGTCCTGGCTTGGTTCCCCCAGACTTCATTTTGTTTCCGTACTTGAAAACTCCCATCATTTCGGGACAGTTAACAAATTTAAAGAGGCTTGCACCAAGGCTCTAAAGGACATTACGTAGGAGGCCTACCAAGACGCCTTCGATGACTGAAAATCTCACTGAAAGCGATATATCAACATGGGTAGGGACTATTTTGAAACCTCTTAATGTGTTGTACCGAACTGATCTATAAGCCTTTTTAATTGACTTATAGACATTACTTTTCGAACAAACCCTGTATATAGTATGCCCAAGTTCGAAAATGTTTCGCTTCTGAGTTATTAATATGTTAACATAGCCAAATTGCTGGTATGGGGTGTACTTTTAATTAAATAGCAAAATAAAATCACCAGTCCTGCATAATGCACTCTTATAGAATTTGTTGAGTTGGTATTGGTGTACTCTTTAGATGCGTTGGTCATCGCACTGGTCCTCTTCTGTCAATTCAACTATCGAACATCAGCTCTACAGTGCGCTGGAGCACCATCGTGCATCAGCTTTAACTGTCTACGGGTTTCAAGTCGTACGCCTTTAAGAAATACAGGAAGATCATGTTTTAAATTATGTCTGTAAGTTGCTCCATTTATTGTAATCTCAATCTATATCTCCTCATACCTTTCAACAAAACTGTTGTTGGTGTCGAGATTTAATTATAAAATGAAGGTTTTCATCTGACCAGCAATGATCGTTGTGAAAGTTTACCATGCAGTTATAACGTTGCCAAACGGGTCCTACGCTCCTAAGGTAATTAAAATTGGCAATTCCCTGAATAAACTGGTTTGCTCCGGCTACCACAGTAAAGAATGGGACAGGTTCTACAATTGCTTTGAACTTAATGAAATTAACATTCAGGGATTTTATGTAGGCGTTCAAAAGTCAATAACTAATCGTAAATAAGGGTGAGATAGGTGTAATATAAGGGCGCCACTTTTTCTTTAATAATAAATAACGGAAAAATTACTAGTTCGAGATGCTGCTATCATAGAGGTCGGAAGACAAAAAACCGATCTCCAATTCTTTATATCCAGGATTGCGTTAATATGTACATACAGTAACTTAGCTATTTCTATGCACGTCACTGGGTTTCATTCTCGATCATGTAGAATCATGACGGATTACCTAAACTAATTAATTGCTAAAATGTTAACTGGTTCCTGAAAGAAAATGTAGGTTATCGCGATGGGTCTACATATAATAAGATAAGATCTGTACTTAAAAATTGAGTATAATGAAAATTAAAGAGAAGGGCATACAATTAATAAATTACATGTTTTTTCCAAATGTGAATAACGGGAACAATAATTTTTATTTCTAAATCAAGGGTCCCTTGTATTACTCAAAATTAAACTAATCTAAAATGAACAAAAGAAGTTGGCCATAATGACTTTAAATATTATAAATAATTAAAAATTCACAAACGTTAGTCTTTCTATTTAGAGTCTTAAGGAACTCGTCTTGAACTTCTACGTGATCGGCTGATTTGCCACAACCGGAATAACTTAACGAGTGGGTGGAGATCGGTGGAAGTTAAATAACGGATATATCACTTACTTGGTGATCTGAAGATTACGGACTTTCTGGAGAAATAGGGGGCTATAGGCGGCGGTCTCGAATATTCGCTTTATCATATGTAACATACAACCTTGTCAGGTTTAATCCCTTAGGTTCTAAATTGACAGGGAGTTGGAATTGACACCTTTTCTAAAAATTCACCCTAGATGGAAATAGATCAAGCTGATAATAACGTGATCCATTAATTCAACATACGAATAACTTTTCAACTGAAATCTTCAAATATTGCCAAGACGCGCACTACTGAAATGCAACTCCACTTGTTATTTTTTTGATCTCTACTCGTCAAATGAAGTATTTCTCCTTAAAATTGAAGGGGCAAGACGAGAAAGGTTAACGTATATTTTAAACTTGATGGCCTTCATGCGGGAATTGTTGAATAGGTATTTTTAAAAAAAGAATGATCCTATTTTTATTCAATGTAACTTAGGATTTTTTGAGCTTTCAATAATTGTTAATACTAGGCGGAAGTACATGCCGGGTGTTTTCAAATGAGCGACCAAAGTCGTAAGAGTTTCAGACCCCCTTACACAGTGTCGAGAAGTTTGTTTTGTCTGTAAAAGGTACATTAACTTGGAAGTTAAGACAATGGTACTGACACAAAAATATTTTCAAAACAATAAGCAAAACTCAAATTAACATCCAACAGGGCCTGAACTCGTAGTATGGGTACAAATATTGCTCATGAAGAATCCTCCACAGATACGATAATTCAAATTCTGCAGAAAATTTCCTTGTACGCTTTTCAAGAGTTTAATTTCTAAATTAGTTCTTTTTATGCTCTTATTAGCAACGACTGCAGAAAAGGATAATGTTACCTGAAGTCTACCGTGGATGTCAGAAAAAGTACCTTTACCTAGGCACTGTCTTCCAGGGAACATATCTCGTCGAGATTCACGAGTGTTGCCATCTGATTTATCATACACATAACGAATAACATTTTTTACATCATCTAGATTAGTTATACAAATCTAGATAGTAATATGATAGCAACGAACTAGCTGCGTATGAATACCATTTCAACCTAATAAACCTCGAAACTAGTGCAAAAACTAATTCTAAGCAGGCTAGCGAATATTTTTGCCAACTAGTGTACACCACCATCGTTATCTTTTTACCAGCTTGCATTCGTAGCCTTAACTGGAAAACAAAGCCAGTAGCTTGGTAAGCATAGGTAGCATGACGTATCTATCGTTCCTGTCATTTTCATGCATGTTTTGAAACAATGGACCCTATGAATATAACGAAGTAAAACCCGTTACTTACAAGATATAAAAAAATGTTTGTACCAATGTGAATAAAAATAAAACTAAAGCCTTTTTCTCATGACCGAAAGCAAAGGCTCCTAAACTGTATATTTTGCTTATCAAAAACTATGAGCATAACCCTTAAAGTTAACGCATTTAGTCAGTAGTAGACTCGTCTGCGCAAAGTGCTATATATTATGACTTCCACTTGTATTTCAATTTTAGTCACGGCTTAAATTGTTGCTAAAGTAGCTGATTTAAGAGAGATTCAATTTTATAAGACTGGTTTCTCACCACAACCTGTAGTTTTGTGGTTTTATTTAGGCTTGAAAACGATAACTTTGAATGGTTGGTAAATAACCTTTTAAAGACTACAAATAAAAAATATAAATATACTTTAGATATTTAAGTGAACCTGATTTTCAGAACCATGCACAGAGCGGTTAACGATACATCAAATTGTGGACTATGTTATTTGGAAAACAAGCTAAGCAGATCGGTAGATCAAATTCTCCTTAGCAGATCGTTCTGTTGTGCCAAAGTAAATATAAGTTTTTAACTGTTAGTGATTGACTTCATTGACCTTAAGGTGATGGGCAAATTAACCGAAAACGAAAATTCACATTAAATATGCACCGTCCCAAATGTCAAATGGACAAAGCCTTCGGTACAATATGTATTTTAAATATCTGTTGAACTGACAATAAGTCTATCGGTGCTAATTTGTTAATAATCTAATAAGACTGAAAAGAAATTGCAACAAGGTCACGCCATCTAATACAAAGGAAGGGGCTGTACATTGGGTTGCTTAAGACTTTGTCCATTTACTTTTTGGGGCGGTGTACACGTCACTTCTGATATTAACTATAGCTTTAGCAGCTTCTTAGTGATGAAGATTACCGAAAAAAGATATGGTTAATAACCGCATTGCAAAATCCGTACAACGCTCTTAAACAAAGTTACGTAAATCTTCTACAACAAGTACGGGTTTTAGGGAAGCAAAACAAAAATTTCTCATGTTAAAATATGTTGACCGCATCAAAATTAAAACAGTTCCGAGCTTGGTGATAGCTCACTTTGTTCCACATAACGTAGCAAAATTATTAGATAATCCAAATTTAGAAGAAAAAGAAGAAGTACTGAATGAAGATAACTGAAATGATCCTTTCAAATCTAACAACGATAATATACTTGCCCGCCGACGTAGGAAAGGCAGAATTTGGCAAACAATCACGTAGAGTAACTAAAACTAATATAGCTCGATAATAAATAATGGCAGAACCGTCTATTGTTTATATTAGGAGGTATTTTAATATAAATAAAATAAAGAGAAGAGTCCTCCTAAAATGGCACGAATTTTAAAAGTTAATTCGGCATAAGTGAAAAGACATGAAACTGCAATATGAACAATTCTAAGCTTTTTCACCAAAAGATTTGTAACCTAACTAAATAGGTAAAAATATAAAAGTTTGCATTTCCAAATAGCGTGACAGCACAAGCAGACCAATAGCTTCACCGTAGTGGGGCTCATCAGTGCTGAGTGGTTAGACACGCTGGTTGAAAATGCAAAACTTCCTTCTAAACACATAAATCTACGCGGGTGTCGATGATAAATAATGGAAGAGCCATCTATGTTTATATTAGGACGTATTTTAATATAAATAAAATAAAATAAAGAAAAGATTCCTCCTAAAAATGGTACGAATTTTAAAAATTAATTCGACACCCATACAGGTTTATGTGTTTAAAAGGAAGTTTTGCATTTTGAACCAGCATGTCCAGCCACCTAGCCCTGATGAGCCCCACTAGGGCGAAACCATTGGTTTGTTGGTGTTGTGCCACGCTGTTTGGAAATGCAAACTTTTATATTTTTACCTATTTGGTTAGGTTAAAAATCTTATGGTGAGAAGCCTTAGAATTGTTCATGTTACAGTTTCATGGCTTTTCACTTGTGCCGAATTAATTTTTAAAATTCATGCCATTTTCAGGAGGAATTTTTGCTTTATTTTATTTATAAGTATAGCTCGTTTTAATTTTTAGGCTACAAAAGGCGACAGAAAAGTAAGGTTAAAAAAGTTTTAATGGTTCAGTTTTTCAAAATCATTTATCACAAATTATAAAATATATTTAGCTTGATGGGTTTGTTTCCAGTCTTATTTGCATCCGCTTTTTCTTCGGTCCAGTTTTTATATTAATTTTTTTAGTAATTGTGGTGCAACCATTTTCTCTCCTTGCAACTTCATAACAGATTCTTCTTTTTTCCATTTTTAAAGCTGGAAAGTTAGATTTTGCCCAAATTTCTGTGTAGATATGAATCCTGTCAATGATGAATTTTAATTCAGCGTCACACTGCCAATTTGTAATGTTCGTCATCATTTGGCATTTTATAAGGAAAAAATGAGATCTAAAGTTAACAAACAGGTGAAATACCCAAGTGATTCATGCACAAGTTTTTTAATAAAAGCACCCAGTTGCTTTGTACTAAAATTGTTATTGACGACACCTTATACGGTATATGCCAAAATTTAAATATGGAGTTAAACGCTGCTAATAGTAGAGAACAAACCTTTACAAAAAGCAAAAAATTGAAAACGTTGTCATAGGCTTTAAATTAACTCAATAACTGAACAGCAAATGCCTGAGTCAACAAACTCAATAAACGCCACGTTTTGAAGAAAATGCGTATCTCCGTTACCAAACACAATAAAGTGGTTTATAATTATTTATTTATTAAAATTAATTTTAATTATTGTGATTATGTTTTATATGTTATGTTGACGATCATAAGCACTCAATATCTAAAGGATTATAAATAACTGTTATGATGATGAACGAAGGTTCAAGATCGAAACCATAATAAAGAGTTATTGTAATTAAACATTTAAATAAATCATTTGAAACCGAAGTTATAAGATTATTGTTAAATTGCAGTCCAATAGCTTTAATATTCAAAACCAAGTACCAATAGCTAAAAATGTGACTCAAGTGGTCGATTAGAGAAATCAAAGTGCTACATGAAAGCGTTAGTAATTCTGAAGAACATAATGGGCAAGATATGTTTGGCATTCCATATTATCTCGTTACTAGTTACAGTACAATTGGAATACATTACGTGTAACCGCTTCTTATATCCAATAATTCTGTTGGATCTAATACGGTACATTTTTTTCGTACGGCCTCGCCTTCGGGATTAAAACAATTTAACTATCAACAGTTATCAGAACCATCTACGATAACGCTGCTTTCTGGTATCTGCTCAGGACTATCCACAAGAGCCACAAGCGAGAGTAGAATCTTAATTATAAAGCGTTATATTTTTAACTAGATCGATCGCTCTAAAAGCACCTCAATACATATTGGAAAAGTCGTAGGTAAAACAGTAACCATAACTTAGCGATGGATTTGTTAAATAATAAGTAGCTAAACATTAAATGGCCGCCCCCAATTGGTATGGTGTTTAGCAAATTTGCCTCTACGCCCAAGGGACGCGGGTTCAAACCCAATCGCGGTCGGTAAATTTATCAACGGAGAAAATTTAGAAAACAGCGGTGGAACCTCTTCAGATTCAGCAAAATTCTACTAAGAATTGTCAGGATCTGTGTCGTCAGTTTGGGGAATCAGAGCAGCCAGATTTTTTTCGGAAAGGGAACGACTTTTTTGTCAAGGAAACGATAGTTTTTGGATGGATATAAAATTTTATTAGATATGACGGATTAAATTTTTCGTTTCGCTTGTTAATTTTTGTTTGACGTCTTTCTCGAGATATAAAGACTCTGAAAATGCATCCAATAAAGTGCACGCGGCCTTTATATTGGCGTACGGTGTAAGTTCAAGTGAATTTGACGTATCGCGTCTGTTGGTTGCGAATCGGCCGAAATTCGCGTCGGAAGTTACTTATTGTAGGGTAAATAATAGCGAAAGCTTGTTTGGTGACAGAGTTAAGCGTGGAAAAGGGTTTTGTGTAGCAATGTGTGTGTTTTGCCCAGAAATAACTTTCGGTTGGGATTTGAGACGCCTTTGTAGGCTCAACGGTCGTTATTGGACCTCCCTGGCGTGATCTGGGAACCAGAGAGCATATTCTCTAGCCGCATCTACATCTCCTTCTCGCGCTGTAGTACCAGGTATTTTTTGAGCCTAGTAAACGTTATAACTGTGTCTTACGTTATTTTAAGGCTTATGTTGAAGCCTATAGTATTTACGGACCCTACCAGTGCTGTATTTCCCTTCTTCGTAGGAAATTGTTCCTTACGACGAAATGAAGGAAACCTTGTATTAGCTATAAACATTAAATTTCTATATTACAACAACCGAGGGTCATTGTAAGAAGTATTTATGTACTATATTTATATCAGTAAATTTAGTCAAAATATTGTGTATCGACGTCATAGACGCCCTTGTTTTTGACATTTTAGGCCGTTTAATTTTAACTCAGATTATTTCGTGACATTTGTAGTAACCCTAATTTAGTTTATGTGATATTTTGATTCCTGACTATACGGGAAGATAGATCTTAATAATACCCGTCATAGCCGTAATATTTTATCTTGGTTTGTATTGATTATATTTAGTTATTTTATTTTTACTTGATTTAGCTTTAATACCATTACCTGTGAAGCCTATAGGCTTGCGAGTAGGTACGACTAGAAAATGCGTCACATCACAGTGTGTAGGGCGAGGCCTGTTCTCACAAGTGAATTACCCATTACTTTACGGGTTGATAAAAGCAAACGACCAGTTCTGTCTCGCTGGTCGTTGCCTTTTCGGGCATACCCTACCACGGGCAGCGAAATGAAAAAGTAGTTCTAGTCAAGAAGACCAAGGAAATTTTTACACCCCGAAGTCTCGGCCACAAAAGAAAAAATGAAACCAAAACACAAAACATTAAATGATATTTCAGTGACAATATTATTTTTAATCTCAAACAAACAGGATTGTTTTATAAATTATCCCCAGATAAAGCAATAAAATTCAAAGATGAAAGTTGTATAGGTTGTAAACTATTAAAAGAGTAAATCACAATTTTAGTTTGTGCTAATTTATCAAAAACAAAAAAGCAGAGATTTTTGGGAATGTAAAACCAAGGCGCAATATTTAAAAAATGGCTTGAGATAGTGGGATAATGAATTTTTCTGACTAAATAGGAAAACTGTACTGCGCATCTAAGTGTAAACAATCTACAAAGCATTAAATAAAAAATTACCGTTCAGGCAGCGTTATGAAAAATAAAAAATTTTCGTAACCTTTTTAATATCGCGTTTCACAGAAATAGAAAACTATTCCCGCAGTATACTACATCGCGTAAAGGAAAACAAAAGATCATCACGGCCAACTGAAGCATTAAAAAGCAGATTTCTAGGATCCTTAATACTTTACACTATTAAATTTAATTGCTAATGAAAAATGAGTAGGGTCGTTGGAAACGTGATGGATTTACCTTATATCTGGATAAAAATGTTATTGCTTTTACTAAGAAATATAGTAAAATTGACATAAACGTTCCATTAACAGAGAATGGTAAAAATTATAATTTAATGAATATATTGTAGATTTTCTAATTATTATTCCAACGTCACGATTTACTGATGTGTACTAAATATTAGATTGCAAACTAAAAATTTTGGAGCTAAAACAAAGGTCTTATTTAAGGCCTAAACTAAATCACAGTAAATAGTAATTAAATAAATTTGAAATAAGAACCTAGGAATATAAAATGAATTTCATGCAAAAGTTGGTACTTTTTTTGGTACCAGATAAAAGTGTTGAAGAAGATTTTTCCAAGAAATAGAATTAAAGATTATATAATAAAATAAATTTTCACAAGCACTCAAATGTTCGCAAACTCTTATTAATTATTAAACTTTTAAGTTATTTCTGAAAACGCAATTAATATTTCTAAGACAGCCTTGCAAGATTTAACAATTTAAATACAATCTTTCTTGAAATAAGAAATAAATAACTAATCGTAAGGTATTAAAAAATAGATTGCTACTGGATTAACATTTATTGATATTATAGTTAATCTTTCTTAATATTAATTGGACAATAAAGAAGGAATAAATTGATGGTTGGATAGATAATTAATCAAGTTCATATTTAAAATACTCTACATTAAAAATATTGAATATATGTATGGTATAAACGTTAAACTTTATACAAACACTTTGTAATAATAAAATCTTCTAATTTTTCCAACAAATCGTGGTTGGATTAATTCAAATTAGATTATTAGGAATCAAATGTTGAAACCATGTGTTATTTGTAAAGTCAATTTCGCAAATACTATGAACGTTTTCACGCACAAATAAATAAGCGGTGTAAGTTGTAACCATAGAAAAATCTATTAATTAATTAAATGTAATTGTCATTAATAGGGGGCGGAATATATGCATTTAAATGCAGCCAAAATATACGCATATATATGCCTTGTTTGCCTTTAAAATATGCACTTATATGCCTTTTTTTG
>JAHWXV010411183.1:0-21860 GCA_024586415.1 Phrixothrix hirtus
AAAATTGGGTTGCCTAACCAAACTTGATATTTTAATTAATTTTATTTTTAACGGCATAAAATTCAAAAATGTGATAAATTCTACCTTAATATATATATAATAGTGGAAATACATTGAAGATCGAACGATAGTGCCAATTGGAAGATTTTTCTATGTGCCCTTGTTATCGAAATATTTCTAAATAACGAATTTTCTCCCCAATCTTGAGAGCCGATTGCACCCCTTAAATGGCTTTGGTTACCGATAAAACCATACGTGTCAATTATTTTTATCTATAGTATATGTGTTCAAACTTTCCCAAAATTGGGAATCCACATTTGGTGAGGTTTCCCTATTAGTCCATTTGCAGTGGGTGTTTACTATGTGATGTTTTTTAGAATTTTGTAATGATTTTATTAATTCAAAACAGCTTTTTATTATTATTAATATAAATGGAAACCCGTATCTTGCTTAACATTTTAATTCCTATTGAAAATTTGTTGAAAATGCGTTTGCAGATTTTGCATCAGACTAGTTATTCATAATAAATTCTACGGGTAACCTTTCACTTTTAAAAAATAAAATCTGATGTGAGACAACACACGACTTTCTCTTACGCACATAGATATGGAAATAGTGTCCACAAATGATTAAATTACTATTTACGTTTATTTTGGAAACGATAATTGTAGTTGCTGGACGCGCAAAACCCTGCTTAACTTGAGAGATTGTCCTTGATAACTCGCTTTAACGATTTTTGTCACGAAAAGCTCTAAGTTCACGGAAAAGGATGTCAAAGACATAAGAATCGTAGCAAGTATCAAAAAAATTGTTAAAAATGTTTTCGAGAAAATTGCAAAAAACTTCAAAATTGCAAGAGTAAAGTGGTCATTAGATTTTAACTAAATTTTAGACGTCTCATGTGCAGAAGATAAAAACTTTAATATATAATTTAAAAAAGATCGTTTTAGCTAATTTTGAGAAAATCTCCAAAAACCAAAAAATAACAAGAGTAAAGTGGCACTGCCGGTTATTAGATTTTAATTGAATTTTTGGTATCTCATTCGCAGAAGATAAAAAATTTAAATATAAAATTTAGAAAAAATCGGTGCAACCGATTTCGAGAAAATCACGAAAAACCAAAAAATGACAAGAGTAAAGTGGCACTTCCGGTCATCAGATTTTAACTAAATTCTTGACATCTCATGTATAGAACTTAAATATAAAATTTAAAAAAACGTTGGAGCCGATTTCGAGAAAATCTCGAAAAACCAAAAAATGACAAGTGTAAAGTGGCGCTTCCGGTTATTGAATTTTACTGAAATTGTTGCAGTCGCGTGCAACGAAGGATATAAACTTAAATATAAAATTTTGTTTACGATTTTTAGTTTTCGAGATATCCTGTTCACACACACACACACACACACACACACGCACGCACGCACACACGCACGAATGCACGAACGCACGCACGAACGCACGCACACAGGCACGCACGTGCGCGCGTACGCCCACGCACGCACGCACGCACGCACGCATGTACGCACGCATGCACGCACGCACGCTCTCAGCACGCACGCACTCACGCACGCACGCACGCACTCACGCACGCACGCATGCACGCACGCACGCACGCACGCACGCACGCACGCACGCTCGTACGCACGCACGCACGGGCGCACGCGCGCACGCACGCACGCACGCACGTACACAGACCAATTTTTAAGACATGTTTTTCGGTCTCAGGGTGCCCCAAAACGTATATTTTCACTAAAATTTCGACATCGAAGGTTTTGGAGAAAACAATACAATATAAGCAAGAGAAAGTAATAAGGTTCACTTTTTGTCCTAATTATATGTTTTTATTAATATTTAGAATGCCTAATAAATTAAAAAGGTTATTTATTGCTTTCATAAACTAAATAATTCAAAGGATTTTAATCAACGCTTTAAAATATTTCATATGCTTAATTTATTAATTCAGTGCCTATTATAACATAAAAGAACCGAAATTAAAATTCTAATTACAAGTTATTCAAAAATGTGCATAAATGCATCAATTTTTAATCATAAATATTGAATATATGCACCAGCCATCTAGATGCAGGTATTTCAGCGGTTTGTTCCCGGGCCTCTCCCGGATGCAATCAGTTACCACCTAGTATCCCAGTACAACTCAAATACTGCTCCAGTGAAGATGTTATCTCTGTCAGTAGTTACTTAAAAATTAATTTTAAATCATACATAATCATAATGACATCGTTAAAAGTAAGTGAATGGACGAACATATTAATTTCTCGTTTTGAAGAAAGGGTAAGTTGTACGATTTTCTGACTTTTTCAAAAATTTTAAATTTTTAATTAATTCTTTCAACTTAGCATCTTTAGCAAAATAAAACTAAATGTGTGCTTTTTATTAATGTTATAACAAACAGTGTAAAGGAGAAATTTTTAGTTTTTGAAAATTAAGAAGTTGTTAACATACGAGTTTCCAAAACTTTACTAATCATTTTTCTTTAAAATAATTTTGGTACACTTAGGTAAAAATGAGCTTTTCAAAATTAACGGATTTAGAATACATATTATATTGCTACTTAATTTAAATATGAAAAAAGATTGATATAAGCTTTCATAAATCAATATGTTCTGGGATTCAAAATTTGAGCTCTCTGGGCATGTGTAAGTATTCGATCAATATATCCCAGGTCTCAATTAGAAATCTACGTTTTTTATTGAATAAAATTCTTGCTAAAGCAATTTAATTTAGGAACATTACTTATATATTAAACAATTAAATCTCAAATATTACAAAGAAGTAATTATTTCTAACTTTGTATTATATTCATTAATATTTGGTGTTTAGAGTATTAATTAAACTTTAAGAGAAGTTGTTCACAAAAAAAAGAGTAAATCTCAATTATTTGTTTATATAAATTCTCATAGATACGCTAATGGGGAAAAGATTTTAATATTTTTTGGTTTTTCTCAGAACAATTATTGAATTTCTTTGTTTTAAATATATAGGGTGTTCGTCAAAGGTTATTTTAAAATTTATTGGGTGATTCTATGAACCAAAATAACAAAGTTCATAATAAACATGGGTCAAAAATATTCTTTAAAAGCGCTTCGCATGCTAACAGGCGCCACCTAAAATGGATTATTTTTATCTGTTACTCAAAAATTCCTTGGGAGATAAACTAAATTTAGTAAACTATTTAAAATACTGGTCTTATTTTCATTATAACCACAGAACCTAACTTATATTCAATGTTATAGAAATAGATGGAGAGTCAGTGACTTTTTAGGCATACCTTTTTTATTCTCATTTTTATTCCAATAACACTTTGATGATGATTCTTCGATTATTTCTAAAGAAAAAACGCACTCGTATCACATCTCTGTATCTTAAACAATTTTTGAAAAAAATAAAATTAAGATTGGTGCATGGTGATTGAATCTTAATTCACAGACTTTAATTACTATCTCAAGGAGTCATCTCAAATTTCGCTGAGCAGTTATTTAACTAAGATGGACAATTACGTTCACAGTTCATAAACTCCAGATTTGGTGGAGATTTTAGGTCGTTATTATCTATAACTACTTTAGATATTCTAGAAACAAAATTAATTCAGTTGTGTAGACAACAAGTGACGTTTTCATTTCATTAGTTTATATTTTTCAAAGCGTCATTTTTGTTTTTCTTTTGGAAGGTTTATACTAAAATCCGGTCAAGAAATTATATGAAAAGAGACGTGAAGGAACAGCTGTCTCCCAAAAAATTATTTCAAATAAAACAAAAATAAACCTTTAAAACTATGGACTAAAGAAATTAAAGTTCATCTGTCATATACGCTGCTGGTTGTTTTTCCAATGATGTCTAAGTCAGTTATGAACCACAACGATTTTAGCTTGCCCACACAATTTGAATTGTTCTGCCAGGGAGTTCGTGTAATATTAACAAATAGTTCATTTTACTTTTTCTTTAAAGAGGCGTAGCTCCTTTAGATAATATTTTTGGATTGGACCTGAGACAACTGTTTGAGATAGTAGTTAAATAGTTTGAACAGGAGTTCGGTTACTAATGCGCACCATACTTTAATTTTGTTTTTCACGAAAACGGCGAAGGATGCAAATATAACAAGATAGAAATAATAGAAGAATCATAATTGAAGTCACAATGATACAAAACTAAAAATTTAAAATTAAAGGGGTTGAAGAAGGTGGAAGTCCATTTTTTCCCTACATCTCTGAATTTTAATTCTTTTGAGAATATAAGGAAATTAAAAGCATTAATGGACTTGGATGGTCCACCAAATTTGCTTTGTACACCAAAAATGTTTTAATAATTGACAAATTATTCGTTAATATTTTTTAAAGGAAATAATATAGCTACAAACGAACAAATCAAGTAAAAATTAGTACAAATTAATGCTTATTTTCATGCTTTCTAATTGAAATATAATAATTAATATAAACTAAGAATTAAGACTAGTAACACGTTTACAATTTAAAATTTAAAATAATTGTAAATTTACATAGAAATATAACAAACACCAGTTATTTTTGAAAGAGTTTGCAATTTTTTAGAACATAGTCGTGTAGGGCTAGATTTTGCGTTGAAATTTTTGTATCGTTATAGTCGATCCTATAGTTTGATGAACTTGTAATGTATCTACATTTATGTATTTGATTTTATTGTTACACTTCAGTATTATCACTTTTTTATATATTAAATTGTAAACATATTACTTGTCCTAATTTTTTGATTTACATTTATTACTTTTTTGCAATTATAAAGCGTTGAAATAAGAATAATTTTCCCTTTCAAAAAGTAATAGTTTATGCATTATTTCTACTTTTTAAATGATTTGTTCATTGATAACTGCATTATTTTCTTCAAATAAATAGGAACATTTTTGAAGTTATTATTTACTTTTTTATCGCTGTGTGATGGTAATTTTTGAACTCAGTTTAGTCGAAATCAGATAGTAATATATATTTCAAATTCTAAATTTTCTAACAATTAAAAATGTTTAACAAAAAATTTATAGAGTGAAACATCTTCGGCCCTCTCTAAAAATGCATCTTATTCAACGTGAAATACAAAGTAAGTGACCAACGTTTTGTCCATTGATCTATTACCATTTTTCAAATCATATAAAGTAACCCATTTCGCCTGCACTTCTTGTAGGGGTACGTTTTGGGCCAACTTTTTATCGATCTTTTTGACTTGTTTTGATGTTAACGCTGTAGAAGTTTGGAATCCTATTTTAGAAACACCCTGTAGACCTTTGCCGGTATTGTTTTGAGTTATCGTGTGGGATAGTTGATCTTGCATTGCACAGCTTATAACTTTCTTATTTTTTAAAATATTAGAAGACCGTAAAGGAAAAACTATTTGTGTTGCGTAGCCTTCCACAAAAATGTCGGTTGTAGATTTATACCAAATATTTTTGCCTTCTAAATATATGCATACATCTTCAGGCAGTTATGTTAATTTAACTTTTTAGGTCTAAGATAATATCATGTACATTTAGTATTTATAACAAATTTAAATTCAAACTTAATTTGCTTATTAACAGATCTTATGGCTACTGGACCAGTTCAGATCAATTTTATAAAATAATAAATAAATAAATGGACATGGATTATACATAACATTAGACAATGGATTTACAATGATTTTTTATATATGAAGCTGGGAATAAATTATTGGTTTAGTTTAGACCTTATTCTATTTTATTGTAATGGTGGTGGTTACCTACTTCTTAAAATACTCAGTTGATTGAATATGCATGTACTTTGATATTAATTTTGCCCAATTATAAATTTAATGTTTACTAAATATTAAAGGTCTTTGAAAATTTCAAATATTACTTTCAAACGTACTTTGATGTCCTGGCTTAGAATAATTTATCTTACAGTTGACACGAAAGCAAACAAATAATTGAAGTTATAATGAGGAGGTGCGTCCAAACAGTTAAATTAAATTCAAGGTGAAATTATATAAACTGATGAGAATTAAAATATATTTATTTTTGAAACGTTTTATTAAAGTTAAAATGTGAATCCTCAGTAATTTGGGATGATATTTAGTTATTTATTTGTTTAAGATTAAATCTATTACACCATCATACAGAGTATTGCTCTCTGGAATAGTCATTTAATAGTTTGTAATTTTTATTTAATTGTAGAACCTGAAGTTTGTTAATCAATAGTATTTAGGAATTTTTTGTCAGTGAGGAATAAAAATTTGGCATTGTTTTTGTTCGTTAAATTTATAGTACGGCTGTTTTCTACAAGGTTTTTGGTTAAGGCGGTTATGCCGTGGTTTTTTGGTGGTTTTTAAGTATTAAATGTTCAAAAAATTTTGTAGAAAAGGCTTTGTCAATTTTCCCAACATATCTGTTAGTTATGCCAGATGTTGTGTATGTTACACAAAATAACACATATGTGCCACTTCTATGTAATACATTGTCTAAGGTGTCTTCGTTTGTATTTAAGATAGCTTTGAGGTTATGAATGTTACTAAAGATAATCTTGATGTTTTATTTTTTAAAAATATGTGCTAAATGTGCCTAAATAAGGAATAGATTGAACATCTATAATATTTTCATATATAGGAAGTAATGAGGGATTGATTTTATTAGTTGTGTTTCTTCTTATTTTATATATAATTATTGTATTACAGTAAATGGTATGTCATTCGATTGAGCTATTTAATAAATCATGCTTAATTCTTTGTCAAAGTTTTATCTATTTAGGGCAGTGTTAAATAGACTGTGATAAACAGCTTTTTATAGTATTTATAATTTTTGAATACCAATATTGTAGCATTTGCGTGGTCAGGATTACTATAAATGTCAAATAATATTTAAGAATATTTGATCGAAATCGTAAGATCTAGGAAGTTTATGGTAGTATCAATTGGAAGTTCATATGCGAATGGAGTGAATTTAGGGCATTGATGAAATCTAAGTTCTTATTTATTACTCTTGCCATCTTGCCGTCTACGTAATGGTGGTAAAATTCTATGTCGGCTACTTTTTTTAATATTTTTTGTTCCAGATATCTAAGAATATATCCGATACTGTAGTGTTTATAAATAGTGTACAAGAATAAACTGTAATGACAAGTATTTTAATTAACTATATTAATACATTTGGTAACTTGACGTTATAAAAATTTTTGCATATTTTACTTACATTTTATTATGTAACTATAACTAAATGACGTACATATACAACAGTCCCATTATCACCGATTATGCGTGGAATTCTAGACATTGCAAAACCTCCTATAAAACTTATTTATGGAACAATACGTTATTCAAAATGTTTAAAAGGATTTTGGTACCAACTCCTGTACTTAATTATCCTAGAATTGAGGGCCCATTTATCTTGACTACACATGCAAGGTACGTTCAGAATGGACAGGAGAAAGTAATTGGGTAATATAGAAAGATGTCAAAGCTTGAACTAAATTATTATGTTGCAAAGAATTGTTAGAGATGATAAAATCAATTATACACTTTTACAAATATTTTTATGGACAGAACTTCCTACTGAGTACTGAACATGCAGCATTAAAATGGTTCTTACAGTTTAGAAATCCAGAAGGCTAAATAGCAAAATGGATTGAAAAACTCCTAGAATATGACTTTGAAGTTGGATGTCGTGTCGAAAGGAATCATCAAAATTCTGCTCCGAACACTGAAACCACTGCTTTTGGTTAGAATCAAAAGTAGAAAAACATTTAAATGTACTCTTAATAATGACCAATGAGAATCTAAAAAGATCAAGAGAACTATCCAAATCTGAAGTTTCTTCTGAGATGAAAAGACGATGATTGAAGATCTGCATGGGAAGAAGTGATTCAACTTAACACTGTTGTTAAAGTATATTGGGCTGAATAGGATTCCTTGTAGGTTTAAGGCGGTCTTCTGAAAGAAGCTCAGGAGAACTAACATGCAGCTGAGAAACGGACGTAGTTGATAGTTCCAAATAATTAAGTGGGAGAGATTTTACGACAATTGCATAATGATACATTGAAAGGAAATATGGGAGCAAACATGCTCGCAAATGATTTTATTAGGTGAACTGCAAGAAAGTCATTAAATAATGGCCCCGAACATTTGAAACATACATTTTTAGGAAACAGTCTGCTTGAAAAACTTAGAGCATCGATGAGACAGTATAATGTGGATAGCCTTTTCGAAAGAGTAACAATTGATATAACAGGTCGGTTTCTGGAAATAGAAGCAGGAAATAAATACATCTTGGTAGTGATTGACTGTTTCAGTAAGTGTATTGAGAAATACAACCTATTAAATCAGGAGGTAGTTGCAGTAGCCGAGAGTGAAAGATTTTTTTAGCCATTTCGGAGCTCCGTTAGAAGTGCATTCCGATCAAGGATGAGATCTCGTACGGAAGATCAGGAATACTGCCCTTCATTTATAGTCAGATGGAATGGCAGAGCGTATGAACTGGATTATGGGGAAATAGTTGTCGAAGATAGTCTCAGACCATCAACGAGACTGGGATCAATACTTGCATCTATTCTTAATAGTGTATCGGCCTACTGTAAATCTGACAACAGGCGAGACTCTAGTTAAAGTGTTGTTTAGGCGTGACATAAGGCTACAATGTGATCTAGAATTCGGTAGTAGAGCACGCGATAATATTTAGAATGCTAGCGATCAAATGAAAGTCCATTATCATGTACACCCTAAGGATGGCGGATTACAACCCACTGACCTGGTATTATTGTACCGGTCACAGCGGCAACGAGGCTTATTATTCGAACTAAAATGATCTTGGGAACACCCATATAAAGCTATAACAAGAATCAACGATGTAGTATACTTAATTAGGAAGCTACCAAAGGAAAACCTAAAGTATACATGAATTTGGCAGCTCCGTACGCTGGTAGAAATACGGACCAAGAACGACCTGAAAAAAGGGCATACCATATCATGGTAAATAATATAGATGTTAATAATAAGCAACTGTCATTTGTAGAATTTATAGCATTCTTCTCAGGATCCTAAAAAGCCTGACCCGGTGTTACCACTGAACAGTACTTCAATCGGTTTGACGTATCAGAAGATTAATCTTTGACTTATTGTACAGCAAAGGATCTAAAGATGTCTCGTGGTATTGATACCAAAATGAAGAGGCGATACGACGGTGTAGAAGCTATACTGCAGCAAGGGCCGGAAGTTGGAAAGACATGTGATCTACGGCATCGTTAGAGCATGAGAAGTGTTTACTATTTAATTACAAAAGTATGGCTACGTCAGAAGCTACATTATGAAGACCTGTAGAAGCAATTGTGGAACCTAACTAAGCAACTTTATGTCAATGGTGGCATAGCCATAGCAAAGATAGGATGTGAATTAGACCAAGTAGCGAGTGGTCCGGACATGATAGAAATAGTGTTTTGGGACAGACATTCAAATTCTGGCGTGTAGTTGGAATTCTATTACGGTTCCGCCAAGAAGGAAAACGGTTGGTTGTCACTTTTATAAGGACTTATGGTGCAAAATGGCCCACAATGCAGATTTCTTCATATATCTTAAAACGACAATCGAAATAGAAGTATCTCAACTGCTCAGACTAAGATCGCCGTCACGGGACGAAATATCCATAAAGAGGGGCAATGTAACAAAATTAGAAATGACGTATGTTATGAGTTCTCCAGTATACTTTCGTGACGAGACATGCCCTATATCGGACAATCAGCTTAAATATACTTGCTTAGCTTTGCTATATATTCTGCAATTTATAGTTCATATATAAATAAATTAATCATTGTTTAATTAGTTCTGAATTTGGTAATGATGTGCAAAGTTTTAGAAAGATAAATTGTGTTTTAAAATAAATGTATACTTACGTGTTTCAAAAGAATTAGTTCTTTATTGTAAATAAATTGGTAAGTAGAAAATAAATAATTAAATAAGGCAGAAGAACTGATGCTGTCGGTTAGTATATTCAGTATTAAAATTTTGGAAAAAATCAAATTTTTTGTTTACTTTTTAGACATTTCTTGGCCTAACAAAAAACCTAATTTTTTTCTAAATCTTAATACTGAATAATTATAAGTTAAATTTTGTCACAATTATAATAAAGGCGCCGCGGATAATGAAACATACAAAGTACAGGACGAGCTGGCACTACCGTTTGGTGCAAATGTGGCTGTTGTATTGCAATACCTACTGATGAGGAAAGTATCAGTTTAGTGGGAGTATAATATTGTAAATATTGCGAAAACTCATGATTATATGCGCAATGTCAAAAATCCGTCATTCAATAGATTGATTTAGATCACGAAGTATGAACAATAACAAGACATAACCACAGTTTAAAAACAAAAATCAAGAAAAAGAGTGTTTATTAATAGGTTATATTTCTATAAATCAAACTTGCAGGAATGTTTGTTATAAACAATTTAGGTCATGCCTTCATGAGTAATTCTTTGAACTTCCATTGGTCGCCGATACACAGCTGTTGTTTCCATATGTGTTCTTAACTTTGTTGAATTACCCTTCGTAGAGTCAATCAGTCTTACACACGATTGTAAAGAATAAAATTATAATATAAATAAAATTACTAAATTCCCAAGAAAAGTCACTAAATATAAATTGTTATATTACCAAACTGTATTAATATTACTGCTTAATAAAATAAAATGATTAACAAATAAAGTATTACAAAAGAATTTCGAAAAATACGTGATTGATTACTAGTAACAAAGCAAGACAAAAGTAATCTGTCAGCCGCCGCACGCCATAGTAATATCACATAATATTATATAAAATGCTGTAGCCCTCTAAAACATACGATTTCAGTAACACCACTTCTCATATGTAAGTACACATGGTTCATGCAATATTATCTTTTTGGTTGTTTGTCCATTTAATGATAAAAATAAAATGCTTGAAATTCTATATGTAATAATTAATGACATCAAATTATGTCTTCTTCAATCGATTCACGTTACTTGATAAAAATTTGGAGATTTTTCGATAAATGTTATGAAAAATAATTTTTGTGCATTACTATTTCAAAAAAATTGATAGCAGATGATATTTTTGGGACACCCTATTTATTAACTAGGATTTTTTTTAAATTTCCCTAAATTCCATATTCCATTGTTTTTAAAGTGTTATCGCCACTGGCATTTTTTTGTAATAGGAATCCCCATTTTTTTCACCGCAGAATGATATAATTTTTTTTCTTATATACCGTTTAGAAATTACGAAGTGAGATTCGTCAGAAACAAATATTTTTTAATAACAAGTAAGGGACCAGCTTTAACAGTTAAATAATTTTACGAATATTTAATAATTATAAAGAATATTCAATTCGGGACGGTGTAAAAATTTATTCTGTACCTGTTAAAGGATCTTTTACTCGTACCGAACTATTTCCTATTCGCAGTGCAATAGAATGGATAGTACCGTGATCACTGGATTTAACATCTTTCCGATATTTGTATTAGTCGTTTATTTTATATATACTTACCTATACCGTATTTTATCAATACATCGATAGTATTGGAATTATTTGGAAATGAGTATGACTCTGACATTTTTGTATTGTAATATAAATGTAACCTTCTATTTAAGGGTACTAATAAAGTAATTTTTATATTTTAGTTGCCTTTTCGTCAAAATGCGCATATGACCTTTTCCAGAAAAAATGAAGAGGAGAATATTAATTGTATCGTTGAAATATCAAAACACAGATTTGCAATAATTTTAGATGCATTTATTAAACTATTAAAAAGATTAAATGATGAGGTAAAATATTTATTTTTGTTTTCAATATATCTCTGAAAATTTATTTTTCAGTTGCAACCAGGAGCATGCAGTTTTCTGAGACAGACATCTTTAGAAACAAATAAAAACTACTGTCAAAGTATAATAATTGTTTTAGAAACTTTAGAAAAATGTCTCAAAATGCAAACGCGAGATTCAGTAAGTTTCAACGTGGAAGAAAACCAAAATTTAAAATTACTGCTTCGGGAATTATGCACCCTTATTGGTGAGGATGATATCTTACAGTAATTTAAACGAAAACGTTATTAAAATTCTTTGCATTGCAGACATGCCCGATGATAATACGTATAGCTATATAATAAAAACATTGGCAAGCAAAGTTCTCTTTGCATTCAGTTCTAGTTTTTTTAATGTTGTATTTAGTCGTATATCATCGAAACTTCAAGAATTGGCCACTTGTCCGGACGAAACTTGTGAACACACCGATATCGAACTAATTCGACATATTGATGTTAATGTGTTTAGACTTACTAAATTATTCACAGGTAATTTTATGTGATAGATACTAAATAATACTCTTTTATGAAATACATATTCCAATCCATAAATATTTTACATCATTTGAAATACGAGGTTAGTTCAAATATGACCCAGATTATTATTTTAGCTCTTTATTACAACAAATTTTAAAACAACAACAGCATTAATTTTCCATGTACTCCCCTTCCAAGTTGAGGTACGTCTGTCATCTTTTAGAATGATTTCAGAATAAAAAGATTTTGGCTGCGTGAGCAGTTTTGCACAAAATTTTCAATGTCATCATTGTCTTCAAATCTGATGCCGTTAAAGGCCAAAAGGTATGCAAATCGCAAGATAACAAATCTGGGTAATATGGAGAGTATGGAAGGATTTTTCAATTCAGTGTTGTCAGAGTTTCTTGAATCAATTGAGTAGTATATAGCCGAGCATTATCATGGAAGAGAATCACACTTTCAATGAATTGATTTCGTCGTTTTGACCAAGAGTTGGGAGTAGTAAAGGGCATTAATTGTATCGAGTTTTGATAAAATATATAAACATGACTTTCTTTGTTCCAAAACACCGTAGTCGTAACTTTCCTTGTTATAGAAACTACTTTCATTTTTTTCAGCCTAAGTGAAGTTTTATGTGACCATTCCATACTGGTACAAATTTTTATATATTTCATCTTTTTGTGAATAGTGTATTGGATATAACTAATGCTTATTTGTAATGTTTTTGCCACATCACGTAGAAAAACTCGCTGATCGTTACGGGTAAGCTCAACGACTCGTTGAATATTTTCAGGAGTGAATGATGTTTGTGGACGTCTTGTGTATTTTATACTTTCAATGCGTTCTCGTACTTCCCGGAGACTTTTACACCAGTAAATAACTTCTCCAAATTATTGACGAAGTCTTGTCAAAATTTCAGCTGATTTAACGTTTTCGTTATAAAGATATTTTATAATAATGCGTTGCTTAGGAGAATTATGCATTGATTACACAGACATTGTTGTAAACGGTAAACAAAACAAATAACACCGTTATCACAGATCATAAGCCTTCTGGATTGTATAATATATTGCTGAATAACGCTTCCGTTTTGGTATTGTGTAAATATTTTGCCTTTGAGAATAAAAGTACGGGTCGTATTTGAACCATTATCCTATTTTATTTAATTTATAAGTTAGTTTCCACATTTTATTGTATTATTGTTAATAATAATTGATACGTAAATTGATATTTGGCACCCTTAACGTCCAATTAACTTAAGAAGTGGAAATTTTATGCGCGTTTGAAATTCTATCAAAATATAATGTAGGAATTATTCGAAACACTCTGTTTATATAATTCGTATAATCTTTCTTTTAATTTAAAATCGTAGTTCATTTACGTATTTATTCCTATTTTTATTTAAAATAAGTATTTTATATCTATTTAAAATTCAATTTACAAGTGTAATAAAACAATTATTTTATTTCGTATATTGGGTTTTTATAAATGCCATTTGCGACAATGTGGTAAAATAATTCTTAGCAATTGAATCTTCATAGTTATCCAGCTGTGTCACCATCATAAAAATGATTGATGTATCCGCTTCAATAAAAAAAAACCTTTGTAAATAATGCTAGGCTAGGCTGCAGGACTTTGAATGTTTTTTCCTTTTCTCCCCTCCGACGTTTAAAACAGAAGAGTTATGCAGAGTTTGCCTTAAGTACTCGATACGATCAGAAATGGTCTGTGGATAACCTTGTAAAAGTCAAAATGCCTGAACTTAGAAAATTCTCCGAATTTTCGCTTAAGTTCCGGGTTGATTAGATAATAATTGTTCGTGTAAACTAGATTGTCCCTTTGTTCATCAGGTGGCGAATTGCATCAATCCCGTAGTGGAGAATCATTTTGACCAATGTGACATCTCGAAGGCTATCGTCATTTACTATGCCTATCAACATCCTTCCGGTACCATAAAGAATTGGGGTATCGGGATCCGTTGTCCACCTTCTGGACCATTTCAGGTGACGTTGTTTCTGAACTTAAGTAAGTCACTTTCCATTGTCTTCGCATCTTAAACAACATCATAAGGGTATGAAACATTCAGCTAACGGCATTCCCGAATTAAATTACTACCGTCACTAACGATGTCGTTTTGTTTAACAGAACTAAACTTAGTTAGTGTATTTGATTTAATAGACTTTAATTTAAGAACGAATTTGCTTAACCGTTATAGTGTAAACAATGTTTTACATATGTACACTACCCCAAATAAAAGAACGGATAAACAGAATTTTGCAGTGCCTCTTAAATAAAAAGTAAATGAAGGAGAACTAATCGTGACAGCATCCTGAAGAGGACGACTTCGCTTGGAAAAGATAAGGATCTTTAGAATGAGTTACCTACGCAACAGGCAGATAATTTAGAATATTGGTTATAACTTTGTCCATTCTTTTTTTGGGGCACTATACATTTAAATGTAAATCAGTTAAAATCTACGAATAATTGCTTATTGATTGATCCATAATTACATTAATTTAACGTTTATATTACGGGAATTATTCTTTGATTTGTAATACATGTATATTTCCTCATATTGATTGTATTTCATAATAGTGACTTTTATTTTATGAAACACGTTCTTATTTGAGAAATTCAACGATTTATTATACCATCTCAGTGGTGTAACTGAACGAACTTTACAACCTTAGGAACTGCAACCTTCCGAGGATTTCGAACTCTGATCTTCATATTTTAGTTCAGTATAGAAAATAGAGGTTTTAGATGAAGTGGCACCCATTCTAATTTAAAAATAATTTACCGACGCCTATCGTCATTGGCGCTTCAGAACTTATACAGCGCCAATCACCTTGTTCCACTTGAACCACGCCATCTCTTTAGTTAGCCTCTGATGCTGAGTAGCGCAGTTTCGTCCCGTACAAGATGTTGAGTTTATTAAGTTGTTCGAGGATATCACGTATTTATGATACATACACGCGAATGGTTGATTAAATTTGTAGTCCTCACTCACATTAGACGTATTTTTAATTTATAAATATCATATCGCTATAAACAGTTATATACATTAAATCAAATAAGATGTTTTTCTTGTGCCATTGGTATTTGAAGTTCTTAAAATTTCTAACTGTCATTAATTAATACATTATTATTTTTCAGAGTCCACACAGAAGTTTAGATTATTAAAGAGAGCAACAAACATGGTATTAATTACATCGTTAGAAAATGTGTTTTGGAACTGGATAAATACATACCCTCATGAATTTTTAGAAATACAAATAACACAAAACGAGGAATTATCAAATTGTAGTGACCATCTATTTGAAATTTTAGATTCATTTGTCTGTAATAAGAAAGATAAATACGTCATATGGCCGTTTCAAATGTTATTACTTACATTATCACCGGTATTTTTTTTTTTATTATTCTATGTGGTATAAATGAAAACAAAATGTAAAAAAACGTTTTTTAGAAAATGCTTCAAGAATTGGTATATACAAATGATGTTTCGTCATGTTCCGCACAATATACAAAAAAGAAACAATTTATAGATTTAATTAAAAGAAGTATTAATCCGAGAACTAATTCTATAAAATTATTTAGCGAAGCTGCTGTAATAACCTGTGTAAGATTAAGCAAACTATCAACATACATTCCTATTGATTCAAATAATGTCATCTTCTTATTAGTTCGAAGTATTTTACGCTATTTAAAGGTATGTTATTGTTTGAATTACTGTTCTATTCTAACTTTCTTACTTTCAGAACTGGCTATTTCATCCAACTAAACCGTTTTCTCGTGGGCAAAATTATTTACACCAAGATATGGCTTTAATGATAGATTGTTTCGCTTCATGTTACCGTATTGAACCTTTCAATAATGGTATTTTCAATCTATGTTTTACTTTAACGTCACCACCTATATATCATTTAGTACTAATAAAATTCTTTTTTAGGTAAGTTGTAATGTTTAATATACTTTTAAGTAAATTCTTGCAAATTTTGATATATAAGGTAGAATCCGAATTATGTTCAAAGCGTGCATTTACAATCTTAATAATTAAAATTAATTATCGTAAATCTGTTTGTAGAATTACATTAAGAATTTCGCAATATCTTTTAATTTCGATTCTTGAGGAATTAAATATTGTAAAAAATTCCACTAGATACTTCTACGTGTAGAAATTTAATTAAGCATCGATAGGTGGCATGTTTTCGTCAAAGAAAGGCATGAAATATGTTAAGGAATAAGTTAAAGTAAGTGATATATATACTAAGGTTGTTTCGTCCACCAGGACAGTTTTGTGGTTAAGTAAGCGTCTGCTACCAACTTTGTGCAGATAAGATGTGTTCTTGAGTAGATCGCTAAATTCTTTATGGGGGTCTAATGTTGCAGTAATTTTTTAATTAAGTTACATGCAGTGTTTTCTCTAAGGTTTCATAATTTTGAAATAAAAATTATCAGGTTTTTTGGAGAGTTTTTGGGTGAATCAAGAAGGGCGTTTTCTCCATTTTCACATTGTTACATAGTACTACCATTCACATTGCAACGAAATATCTTTTAACGACCAAACCATTGATGTTAATAAGGACTAAAGTAAGGACTAAGTAATCAGTTATTTGCTATTTGAATGACCTACGTGCACCAAAAAAAAAAAGAATGAGAAATCTAATAACCGTTCGCAACAGATTCGATAATCTAACGTAATCTCTTTACAAAGACGCGTTACTTACAAATTATTTCATAGTACATCGTTTCTTATATTATTTTGCAGTTGTAGAAATTTGTTAAAGATATAATACCAAATTTTACCATAGCAGACTTCATTCAGCACCTTTAAGAAATTAAGTAAATGTTATGTTTGCACGCTTTTATAATTCAGTTTTACTAGTGCGAATTGGAGTTTTTAGTTTTATTAATTGATTTTGCTAGGTTGCAATTGTATTTATTATTTAAAAATAAGAAGGATTTTTAAATCAAATTAGAAAATTTAATATTAAGAAATCTAGTTAAAACATCTTAATGTTTATTCAAAGTGGCACATTTAAGAAACATTTTAGTAGCGTGGTATTGTGGCAGAAACGTTAGGTTACAGTTCTAGGAACGCGAGTTCGACTCGGACGGTTCCTAAAATTTTTTTAAAATTCTGATCTTACTAATTGAAATTAATTTCTTTTACAATTATACCAATAACCACTGTAAATTTTTTTATAAAAATGAATTTTATAGTGTGATAGAATACAATTTGATAAAAATGACATCCATGTTAAAATACTTTTACTAAAAAATAGCTTGTAAGCAACGTGATCTTGTAAAAAGATTAGGTTAAATTATCGAATGTGTTGCATAAATACGGGACGTATATTTTAGTACTGGTTACTAGATTGTCCATTCTCTTTTTGGTCTTGGTGTACATATGCATATGCATAATAACGTAAGGAAATGCGTTAAGTTACTTACGAAATTAATTTTCGATATTTCAATTGAATATTTTTAGGTATACCTAATTAATTTATCGATGCCCTTTGACGTTTGTGGTCCCGTTTCAAGTTTTTTGATCTTTTATTACATTTTTTAAACCTTGCAAATTAAGGTAAACAGATTAAACAGTCCACAGCTGGTTATTTTGTTAAAATATGTCGCCTTTTACCAAGCAGGTTTTTTTAAACGGAGTAAAAAGTTCTGACCCCTAACTTTGACAGCGAATAGGAAAACAATTCCAAAATGAAATGGATGCAGAAAAAACTGTTTATATACGATCATGTTTTTACTGTATCAAATAATATATAATAAATTGTGCTGATTTTGAGCGTTTTTTTTTTATAAAAACATCATTTTGTAAATTAATTACCATAACATACCGCATTAAATACAATAGAATTTTAGCTGTGGTTAGCTTACACCATTCCTAAGGAACTAAGATAATAACAAAATCTAAAATTACTAAATTTATATTTTATACTAGAGGATTGGGAATTGAGTTGAGGGAATCCCTACATCGAAAACTTCACCGAATCACAAATAATTCACTAAATTGGCAAATGTTTTTCCGCTGGGGAGACTACTGTTAAATTTATCACTACCAAATTTAAAAACTATCATCTAATTCATTTTGAATTTATTTATGATGACAGGATTGCTAAACGATCCCCATAGGACTTCTTATCCTTTTTCTAAAGTAGACCCCGAAGTTAGGGACTGTTAAAGTCCATCAAATATACAAGCTAGTCCCCTGGAGTTCCCTACATAAATTCGATATTGATTGACAGCTTAGTTTACCTATAAGTGTTACGTGTCATATGACAAGATACGTTTCTTGAATAGGAAATATTTCATTTAAGCAAGTATAATTGGCATTTGAACTAAATATAATGTACAATCGCGCTCAATTAAATGCCAACACTAATTTTTACTTTTTATAAATACATATTTTTTCTGTAACTGAACATAGGCATTCAGTTTACTGTTTGTTTTGTGACTCACGCTTTGACTATGGAATTTCCCGATATCAATTAGATGGATTTCAAGATTGTAGCGGGCAGATTTATTCAAGGAATTTCGATTTACTGAAAACACTCCAAATATGTTGTGCGACATAGGATGGAAAATCTGGGTCCATTTTGAGATTCTGAAACCAAGCGGGAATCAATGCAGTAAGTTCATAAGGATTTAATGGCTTCAAAAATATATCAATATGAACATCTACAAACAAGCTTATGGTGTTTGTTTGTTGAAACCACTATAAAGTTCTTTTAAGTGATTACATGGAGAAAGGTAACTCAATCACTGCCAGTGCCTATTCTATCACACTTCAGAAACTGCACAGGAAAAGAAGAAAGGTGCTCTGATATCTCATGATGGCGCAAAAGTGTACAAGTACCAACCTGTCCAAACTGAAATGCAACAATTAGGATTCCTTGGTCTAGATCATTTTGCGTATATCACAAATACTTAAATAAAAACCTATGAAGTCAGTCATTTTCCTTCGACGAAGAACTTCAACATGTTGGGGTTCGGTTCACATAAGAAGGATACAAGACAACACCCCACATTCAGTATGAACTAATCTTCATACGTTTAGTATGTAAGTTAACACAATTACTTTGATGACACGAAGAACTTCTATTCTACGAAAATATTTCAACTTCCGGAAAAGTGGAAAAAGCAAAAACAGTTAGGTGGTGACTGACTATGTTAAAAAGTAAAAAATAATTGGTACTATTTCTACCTTAGGTATATTACTAATCTAGTGGCCCTTGTATCTGGAAATGTAACTACACAAATTCCGCACTTTTAATGATGTATTTTTTAATGTACGATATGATTCACCCAAAAGCAAGTATCGTATTTTTTAAAGCTTATTTATGCACTTAGTTACTTTTTATACACACCCATCGTCAAAACGATTTTACTGTCAAAATAAATTGGTGCTCGTAAGTTCTCTTTATAAAATTTTCTAGTCTCCCTAAATAAGCCTAGGACCCCCACACTATTTGACTATGCTAATCTAGATATGTGCCGGTCGGTATGCGCAGAATGTTTGATGCCTAGCGTGCTTTTATTAAGTGCAAAGTAGCTAACGAATTTTTATTGTTTTACAAGTATGGGTGCTTGTTCTGCTAATAAGGGGGTCGATGTTACTGCAATCTATTAGTAAGTGTTTCGACCTTAGCGAGTTCAATAAAAGGGTTTCAGGCTGTATCCGACAAAAAGGATTTTTTGTGTAGTATGAGGATGTACCGGATCGTCTAAGCTTCCCAGTAATTTCAGGTTGTAAACAACAGGTTAAACTTATCGAATAAGAGCATAGACCCTAAATCGATGTACTGCATTCTCGTGTGAAAATACATTTTACAATATAAACGTTTCTAAAGTTACTTTGCAAACACAGAAGTCAGTTGGGTTATGCATAGGTTAATTCTCAAGGAATGGGTAAGGTCCTTTCGGTAGAAGGTTCGCAAGTGTTCTTATTTTATAGTTGAAATTCGTCGGGTTTTATAGTCAAATCGCTATATACTTTAATTACAAATCGTCTTGAAACAGGTATAAATAATTAAATATATATCCCAAATTAACAGATTATTTTGCGTGCAATTTTTACGATGCGTTATATATCCAATTTAAAATTTTTAATTGAATAGTTACTTCCAGAATCATATAAAAGTAATAATTTTTATATTATTTGTCCAATTTCTGAGATATTATTTCTAATTTGTATATTACGAAGGCCTTCTGGAAACTAGTACCTGTTTAGGAATTAAAAAGTAATTACTAAGTGTTAAAAAAATAAATGTTTTATTTGTAAGGTACATATCTTAAAATACTCCCCTCCATAGTCGCTGTATAATCAGTTTATGTCTAGGTTTAATAGTCGTTCACCGTCAGTCCATTGAGATAAGTAGTCATAACTTCTCTTAGTTCCTCATCACAGATTTGATCAATTGTTCAATCGACTTCGTCAACTGAACTCAGTAGTTCGTCGGTAATCATCGACGGCCACCCCAAATGCTCGTCATCATTGATGTTCTCCCTCCCTAAGTTGAAGTTAGGACTCCAGCGCCGAACAGACAACTCATCAATAATATTATCCTATAGACCTCCTTCAACTGACGGTGAATATCACATGGTCGCATATTTCTTGCGTTGAGAAATCTAATTACAGCCCTAACTTCATAAGTAGCGGCGTTATCTATTTTCTTGAACATTATAAACACTAAGAGAAACAACACAGTCAGCGACGACACGGAACTTCACACACAGACAGAAGACAAATAATTGAAAGAGTTATGACTTAATCGACGGCTACTATAATCGCCAGCGCTCCATACGGCGCAAACTGGTACTAGTTTTGAGGATAACCCTCGTATATTAGAATTCCTAATTAAATCTTTATGCCTTAATTAATAATGTTTTAAACCTTGAAAAATTTTATATTGACATCATAGAACTTGCAAATATCAAATAACAGTTAATTATTAGCCTTTTCATTTTCAACACGACTGTTGTTTATCTGTGTCCCTTTTGACTTTTATTTTCTAAACATTTGATAGTTTAAATTTGAAACTCAAATTTAAAAACAGCGTTATTTATAATTAATACGTAATCCAGAATATTTAATAAGAAACATTTCTTACATAACGTTAATTAAACAGATACAAATTTATTTACATGGAAGGAATTCAAATAATTTTGCAAGCTAAAATATTACATTATCGGACTTCATTTATCTAATAATACGTATTTACGTCGGAATAAAATAGCGGATCATAACATAGTAATCAGTTATTAACGGGGACGCAATTAAAATCTGTGAAAGTTAATTTAAAAATCAGAATAAATAAAACAGTAGGAATTAAATTTCGTTAACTGTAGGTCTCGTTACAACTTTGAAGGTATTGTTGTCGAAAACTTACGGAAAAAGAGACATTTAATTAAAATTAGCACATGTGTGTTTAGAATACCTCAAAACGTGAAGATCTGTTGAAATCGGCACATGTAACACTTTGACATATTCTAATGACTTTCATATATATATATATATATATATATATATATATATATATATATATA
>JAHWXV010411201.1:0-11967 GCA_024586415.1 Phrixothrix hirtus
CTATTTCAATCCTGCGCTTTGCAGTCACTCGGTACTCGAAATTTATAACGTGTACATATTTTAAATAGCGGTATCGCATTTTATATGTACAACTATTTTAACTTATTTTAATTACATACAGTATTAGTAATTTATCTAACTTATTGATTTCTTTACTTTTTAAATTAGATAAACTTCTAGGTTTACAAATATTTATATCTATAACTAATTATTCTAATTATTCAATGTTTCCCGTATTTCGCGATTTGTTAAAGTCTTTTAAATTGTCTTTCTATTTAACTTAATAATAAAATTGTAACATTGAAACTCGAGAAAAACTGTATCGGTTTTTATAATAGCGATTTCGGTGTTATACAGGCACTTTTACAAACTGGACCAACAAACTTTCACTTTTTCAAAATTGGTCCTTTACTTGTTAGAATAAGGGGTAAATCAACCCACAAATAAATTCGTTAAAATATCTGAGTATTTGGATAGACTCATGGGTAACGTTGAAACAGCATATTAATAAAATAACCAAAGAACTAAATAGTTGCTGCTGTGCCATAAACTTTCTAGGGTGCAACTTTAGCTTAGAAGCGCTAAGAACATATTATAATGCATGGAATATGCATGGAATTATATGCTAGTATTATTCCAAATAAACTTGAAAAGTGTTTATAGCTCAAAAAAGATATTATTAGAAGTATCCTAAATCTAAAACCTCTTGACTTTTGCAGAACGCACTTGGGAAACCATAAATAATTACTTTACCATCTTCTTTATATACCATGCGATCATTTAAATTTCGGTTCCTAGTGGGTTATGAAAAAAAATTCATGCCCTAGTAATAATTATTTGTCAAATTGACAGATTGAATTTGTCATGTTTTACAGCACGTTTTCGAGAATTTAAAACGAAGAGTTCACAAATGCGTTGAATGCAATGGTCATCATTTCGTACATTTATTATAAATAATGTAAATAAATTTCCTATTTTAATTTAATAATAAAGTTCTTCGCGCCAAATTTGTTGACATATAATTTACAAGATATGTATTGGCTTTAATTGGCGTGCATGTATATAAGCTACGCTCTATGAAAAAATTTGATGGGCCGCAGGAAATGCGATGTCAACTTTTACCCCACAAAATCCAATTTTTTTAGAAATGCCTCGATATACCCTAATATAAAAAGAGGAGGATCCTCTAATCTAAGTATTTAAAAACATAAAACGTTGATGTATAAAAGGGACCCACATTATAACTGTGTCGGTGTTTATAACAATTTACTGACAGATATCAAAGGTCAAACTACATACCCCAAATTTAAAAATAAATTACACTCCTATCACTTATCAAAAGAGTATAATTGTGTCGTTCATATTCGTTGATATTCCTCAAGCCGCTTATTTAATTATTTCGTTCTTGTTGTATGTTTATTTTTTAATGTTTGTGTTCAGTATTTCACAATTTAAATTGTTATGCGCCTTTCTACTTATATAAAAGATAACTATAGTTATACATTTTTCACAATTTCCATGTACTAGATGTACCTCTGCTACTGCACGAACTATTATTATTATTGCTATTATCAATGCTTTTTGCAGAAATAGTTTTACCAAAAACATCTGTCCGTACTGAGCCATCCCAAATACCTATTGGCTGTTCCTGGCACGCGTCGGTCTAAGTTTAATCTGTATGCTGGCATAGTATGTAACTGCACCCCATGACCGTATTTATTTAACGGAGCGGTTAACAGTAACAGTAATTAGACCCCTTACATTTGATTTAGTGTCAACGATATCTCTTCTATTGTAGAGTGAGTATGAATCTCGCATCCCATTCACCAGTTTTATTCCAACAGAGTGAAGCGCTTCATAATTATGCTAGTACTGTGCGTATATATTCGGACTAAAACTTCACCAATCGGTTGATCCGAAAAGTACATCTAAAGAATAGTCGGTAACGTCATCATATCTAACCTGCCTAAAATGCTTTCTTTCAACTTAGTTAGAGAGAGATATATTTAATGCAATATGCTAAACAATTTTGGTATTGTTTACAACGAATAATGTTTGATCTGGCAAAAAGGGGCTAATTAGGGAAGAAGCATTTCAATACGGGAAATATTGATCCTCGTGCGTTTACGGAGCTTTCGTGAAAGCATGCAAGCCTCTAATTTCTAGCCTCACAGATATAGCCGTTTTGATGGTAATTTTTATCGTAATGATGTAGAATTCGTAGTTTGAAGTACATGATAGTTGGCGTTTATTCTATTTTTAGCGGACATACCACTGCACGGTTGTAAAGGTAGCACCATTTAACATAAAGAACGGGATCATAAAACTGATACAGTTTCGGCAATTTCATATTAATTATAATTAAGTGTAAAAGACAATTTAATATAATATAAAATTCGAAAATTGCGTGAAACGTAAGCCTTGTTCATATAACAGTTTTAAACTAGTCAGGACCAATGAAATGCAATGAGAACAGTTTGCTGACTGAATTCGGAAAATTTCATTGCTTCTGGCCAGTTGGAAATTGCCGTTGTGAACGAGGCTATAAATAATAGAAATAATTAATTGTACTCGTATATAAATGTTTTTAGATTTAGTAGCTTGTCTAATTAACATTAGATAAACTGCAAATGTTGTATTTGCATAAAATAAGGTTATTTTATATATTACAGACTATTTCACCCCTTTTTAATGTTACTACGCAATATCTCGAAAGAACGAAAGAGAAAATGTGTCCGTAGGATAAAGACACCCGTTTCTTGAATAGGTATAGATAAAGCCATTCTGGAAGTTTAAAACACTTTGATTTCGACTTTCGAATCGAAGGTACCAAGCTGTTTTCGAGGCTTGGTGTGGATAATTCATCAACCTTTGATTTAAATTATATCGCTTCGTTTACAGACGTGGCATTGCACTTAGAAATTTATAAAGGTTGCCATCCTCAGCGAACGTGATCCATTGCCAGCGCAATAAATGCATTTGCTGAAAGACGATCACGACCCTCTAGTTACATAGTTGCTCGTGTCTCAAATAACCAGCGGTATCGCCGTATATTTTAGCCCAAGTTGCTAGCGCGACGGGCATGTAACTCTGGCGCGCTTTGTACGGCCCGGGAATGCAAGCTTTAGTTGCTCGTGCCACAAAGGTTAGCGTTACCGACGCATACAGACCAAAAGGAAATGTTGACAGGCCGTTTGCGAACCATCCGTGTAGTAATGTACGAAACATTAAAACACGATTCGTTCATTAGACAATTTCTAAAAGCATTCCAGTATCCGTTGACACCTATACCTAGTTACCGTTGAGACCATACCTGCTCGCGAGATGCGCTAAATAAATTCACTGACAATAAATTCAGTTACGTCATCCATCCGTGATTTAAATTAATGTAATTATGACAAACGGGCCGTCATCCGTAATGAGAAAGTTTAACTTGTTGATTGAACTTAGCTATAAAGAATTAAATTCTTCATTCTGGTTTCAAATGCAAACAGTATTTATATAATGATTTTGTTCCATTATATTCATTGTGTATATAATTGTTTTAGAATTATAATTATAATTATAATAATAATTATAATTATGCAGTTCCCGCTATCAATCCGTGCATATTTTAATAGTTAATCCCGTAAATAGCCGTTTATTTATTTTGTTAGAACAACATAGGATTTCTGAATGTTTATTGCCCTGTTATTCATAATCTACTCCGTTTAGGTACGAATTATAAACTTTGCATTTATCCGAGCCCTGCGAGTGAACCTGCCCCTAACGACGATCCATCTGAATGTGCAATAATATAAATAATTTTATCCTGTAACGTAGGTAGACAAACCCGTAACGTCACAGTATGCGTATTATTTTCAAGTATATTGGCTTGGTATGTACCATTAACTTGATACACAAGCAGATTTAAGTTGTACTATCTGGATCTATAATATTTATGCATTGAAATACTTCGTTCCTAGGTCTGTATTCTAAAAAAAGAAAAGGACACCAAATTCGTTCACATTCTGCTTCGACACAACGTACACAGGAAGCTTTACACGAGGGTGTCCATTTAGTAGCCCCTTCCTTTATTATGACTCTGTGCTTACCCTGTAGAGAAATGTAATGTAAGGAAAACTAATGGATGATAAGAGTGCACCTTTACAGGGTGTTTAAGAAATACGTGATGCATGAAAGTATATTTTCTCAAATATCTTTATGTAGCTGCATTTTATTTGTAACTGCTGCTATATTTGAACTTTTCTATATAGGGTGTTTAGAATGATGTTTTACAGATTTTAAAAATTCAATCTTTACAATTTCTTCAAATGGAACTTCGTATAATTTATTAAAATAAATAATAGAAGATTGAATTATCTGTGATTTGATATATAACCCCACCTTAATTTTCAGTAGCTTTAAAACTGATTAATAATATTAACTTTTCTGAGCTAAATTTTTGTATGAAAATTTGTTGTGAAACTACACACAATCTGCTCTTATCCGTTATATATTTACACAAACCATTACAATAGCAATTTATCATTATTTTGAACACGATAATAGCCACGATTACCTATCCAATTAACTAGATACGTGAAACGATCATCAACTCCAGAAAATTTCTCCGATAATACGCTTCAACAAATTTTCTCAAAGAAACTGTTAATTCGCTTAAATATGCGTCATGATACCTAAGGAACGTACTAAGTTTAAAAAATCGTTACAGAAGCTTTTAAAAAAGTTACGAAAAACCTAACAGTCACAAGAAAAAAATGCTACCTCCAGTCATTCGATGTTGATATTAGGATATGCGTGGAAACCTATAAACTAATATAAAGTTTCTATTTTCTATAATGTTTAGTTTTCAAGATATCTTGATTACGCCCATACATAAATACACGCGCATACGCACGCACTCACGCATTACGCACGCAAGCTAGCCCGCCCGCCGGCCAGCCCGCGCACAGCAGGTATGCTATTTTTAGTTTCATGTACACATAATTTCAATATTTACTTCACCAAGTTTAATTATTATTACAAATTACCCAGAATCTGCAATACAATAGAAACTTGTTAATTCTGAAACCATGACGATTTTGTAAACTCAAGCAAAAGCTCACTTGTAATAGCTATTATTATATCGACGTGAAAATAATGTATTTAGGTTAAGATATTAGCTTGCGTATCAGGTAGCTAGGATATCTGTTTCATTCTAATGATCTGCATTTTCATACACTAACATTCCTGTGATTTAGTATACATACGGCAAAATGGATAGATTTGCAGCTGATTTTTTAAGATTACGGTTAAAAATGATGCTTATGATTAACGTTTGGTGTATTTGTAGTGTAGGGATGGTTTACTTTAACCATGGAATGAACAGCAAACTATTAATTTTTGTAAACGTATAATACATTATTAAATTAAACGCAATATACCTATATGAATTATACTGTGGAACCAATTTATTTGACTCGTATACGTACATCAATACAATAACCGCTCCGTTTAGAGGTATATCTAGAAAGGGATTAATATTTGGGGTCATGGTTATTGAAGCTGTTTTTAGACTTGATAGGGTATGATCATTTTATCTTCATTGCAAGTTATTTTAGCACACTTTATGAATGAGGTAATTTACCGTTTCATGGTTGAACACATATGTGGCATGCAAGAAGCAAATTGCAATCATGATTTGTAAAATAATATATCGCTACATGTTAGAAATTAGTTGGTATTTTATATTCTACTATCAAGTGTGCCATATGCTATTGCAAGAGCGATGACATTTTTAGTACTTTCCTCAAGGGCCATTAAATAAATTTAATTAGCGGGATTAAAGTAATCCTTATATTTTAAGATATTGACTTTATTTGAGTTTTATCAAATTAGTTCGACAGACAATCGAAAATGTTCAAGTAATTCCTGATTGGCAATTACCAAGGGGTAAGTTATCATCCTTACGTGAAGATGAAAGCCATTGCTTACTAGAATTCTGACCCCTCGATATCGTATGAAAAACTATTCGTTCTGTTTCAAGAGAAAATTATAGAACTTTAAAATTAGCTTATTTATTCCGTTCAAATTATTACTTCCTAGTTGTTCCTAAACTTGCCGATTATATTACGGGAACTAGTTCCTAGACGTCTGGATTAATAAATTTTCAACGAAATTTTATTTTACTATTGTATATTAGAATATAATTATTGATGTAATTATTCGAAAGTTTAGTGGGAATAGAATAACGTATTTTCTTGAGACAATTAACTCTACCGTTACCGTTAAGCTATTCTTATAGTTTTGATCAGTTAATTACATCAGTGGTAGTATCACAAAAATTTCATTGAATCTAACCCGCACTCAAGTTCAATTAATGCAAGGTACATCCAGGTGAAGACCGTTTTGCTATATTTTAAGTTTAATTGGTGCAGGTTTGAATATGGTGGCGACACAAGTTATTTAGTTAGCATTCATCTCAAAAGTCACACTCATTAACCTTTTGCTTGCAATACGCGTGCTGATAGGGATATACAGTTATTATTATAATTATTTGAATATGCGTGTATTTTATATGATCAGCCTTGATCCTAAATATCTCTTTAAAATACCACTTTGATTGTAACATGCGTCATATCAGGAACATAAATCCTTCTCATTATATGTTGTCTTACATATTTATCCGATTGCGATTCCCTTCGGAGTACATGATCTTGTTTTGAATATGTAATTTTTTATAACGGTCTTCTTCCACCACATCCAGATTTCTGTACACCAGCGTCGAAATAGTTATTTTCAGGAGAAGTATATCTACCAAAACGACGCAGATTTTGTCGTTTGCGATACAACCAAATGGCGGTCAGCATTATTTACCGCTCTACATCTATTGAATACTATTATATTGCTTACACAAGCTACCAATGATCGTCCACGCGGCAAAATCAGTAACATCCCAGTGTAAGGGGAATTTTTTCCTGCAAATAAAAGGCAACATCAACATGAAGTTCCCGATGCCACAGAAAAGGTGTTCAGAATTTTACTATGGTCACAAGAACACAAGGTATGGTATCCTTACGTGAGGCGTTTGTCGTCACGAATTTGGTAACTTAACATGGGACTGGTTAACGTCAAAGGCGTAGATAAAGGTTACAATTTCTCAAATACAATTATCACGAGCTACCATTGTTAAACTGTATGTGTCCTGGAATGCTATGTCTAGCCGTGTAAGTGGAATTTCATAACTGAGCATGCTTGCTTTGTGTACTCCTCGAAAGTAAAATTATATTGCATTTACACCATTGAGTATTAGTAAAAGGTGTTAATCTACCAAACACGCATTTGGCGAATTGTAAAGGTGTGTCGTACTATGTGTAATATTTATCTTGTAGATATGGTTCCTATAGAACCGATTTATAATGTAAAACATTTATCAAATATCTCCATTGTTTACGGGTTTGCATTCTGCATTAATACGCGAGGTAATTATTAGTTATATATCTAGAATCACACACAAGAGGTGCATAAGTAAAAAAAGCCTTTTTGAAAGTCGCTCCTTTATGTTTGTTTCGGAATTAATGTAAAATAAATCTTTAAAAAACATTTAGCTCCTTGTGGTTAATATTTAAATGTTATTACGCAAAAATGTATTTCAATATTGTAACTGTTACTTTAAAACCAGTATTCATAGGCAGTTGTTTCTACTAGTTGTATATATTAATTGTCAATTTTGTTTTTTATTTTTCAGATTACCTATGTCGCCTCTGTTCACTTTTAGTGTTAACAATTGCAAAAATTGCACCCAAAACATTTTTATTCAAATTCATTCTATAAAAGATGGCTTTATTTTATTTTTGTGAGCAAAGGAACGCACAAAATCTGTAACATAAAGCTACTTTTAATTACTACTCAATAACTTGTTCATTTATAGGTTACTATTACCTCTCCCATATCCTTTGATATAAATTCGGAAGTAGTCTTAGGATAATTAGCCGTCAATCACTTCACATTGCTGCTTTTATCGTCCTTCACTATCTATTTTGTTTAAATCAAGCCGAGATTCTCATATATTTACGATGGACAACAACTTAATAACTGAACTACATTGCGCTTATTATACGTGTTAATAATTCAATTATCGTCATATTTTGTGGAAATACGCCATTTCCATATTACCTTTTTTCTCTGGAAATTCGAGGTAATCCGTTTATTAAAAGATTAATTATAAGTTAGTGACAGGCAATTACATACCTTATATAATATCAAAAGCATTTCTGTCTGAAAACTAAAGGAGTGATGAATGTACATATACAATCCGTGTCGATTATTTGATAAGGTACACGCACCAAACAACACTATTTAAAATTGAAACACTGGAATAACAGTAAAATTAACTAATGCAAAAATTGTGAAAATTAGAGGGACATAAACTTCAATTTTATTAATTATATGGTTGTCGTGCGCATTTATTAACCTAAAATTGCACGTTTTTGTGATATAAAAGCTGTTATACATTAAAAATAATAGAAATATTACCCGCTGAGACGTTCCTTTAAATTATGTTGAAATGAAATATTCACTACTGTCTGCTTTTTGTTATTAATGTCAATTTCTTCTGCTGGATAATACGGTTTTGCTAATTATATGAAATTTTAATTTTACTAAAGTAAAATGGTAGCTTTATTATCAAAGTAAGTAATTAATAAGGTCTATTATTTTAGTAATTCTTTCAGTTTAACTTTACACATGGATACACAATGGTACGATCCAACCCTAATCAACTAATAATTTCAGTCACATTGATGACAACGTTGCGTGCTTTTGTAGTTTGAAATGACGTCAAATTTCTACTACTGAAGTTGTGCGGTTATATTCTCGAAACTATGTGTTAAAGTATTATGAAATTAATAAATTGGTTTGATTCAATGGTGCTATGAAACCTAAATACTTAGGAAATTAAATTTAAGTTCCAAGTTTAACCTTAGGTATTTTAATTAAACTGCCTTATTAAAGTGGAAGCAACATACAGAATTAACAGGTCTAATTAACCGTGCTAGAATGTTTAATATTAGCGTTTTAATACTCATTTATATAACCAGAAAGAACTCTAATTTTAGACTTACAGACATATATTTCCAATTCCTTAAAGAATGAAAACGATAAATAGTTCATCTTTCTTGTACTCGTATATAACAATCCATATCTAAAAATATATCTCTATAGATGAAATTAAGGTATTTGGGTCATTTCGGTAATAGTATTTGCGATTTCTATTTTAGCATTAACGGATTATTTAAAGTTGTCGGTTATGATAAATTACTGTTATCTAAATTATGAAAAGTGCTGAAAGTGCTTTCTAGTTTGATTTGACATCAATTGGTAAATCTTTGACAAATAAATTGATTTATATTTCTCTTTTGGAGTAAGATTTTTCAATTTATACATCTAAATAAAATATATATTTTAAAAATATTGCATATTTGAAATGGTATTAGTGTTTGCATGCATCACCCTGCTTGCCGGCAGTTTTAAATATTATAATTTATAGGCTAATTTGTAAAGTTAAACAAGTGTATTTGAATAAAGCGAATTGGTTATGTTTGAAATTCCCTGCCCAAGTGCCGCAGTCTAATTGAAGGTTTCAGAATTTTTATATTTTAAAGAAGTATACATACGAGTTTCTACCAGAAACTTTATCAGCGCATCATATTCTAGGCAGATAAGAAGGGGACTCAACAATCATTAACAATTTTGGTAGAGACACCTGAAGATGCACTGAACGATACCATTTATCAATTTAATCAATCACATGCATTAATATAATAAACACCTTTATACTATAAATTATTAGCCGTAATCTTTACAGGTACCTAATAATACAGATATAATTTTAATATTCAATATCAATTAATACCTAGCCATTTTACATAAATTAAGTTGTATGAAACACCTAAGTTGACATACACAAAATAAATTAGACTTCTTTGCAAAAAGTGATAAACTTGAGATTCAACACGAGCAAAGATCAACAACGCAAGTTAATATGCTTTCATACTGCCCCTAAAACAACTTAATTAGAATTACTAATGAAGTAAATATTGTCCATAAATTTGAATCATTAAGAAGCGCCTCCACAACATCCAGTTAAATTTAATGTTGACATATTTTCTACATAAACAATTGTCAGGTTAACACAATGGTAGGTAAGGTGCTGCAAATAAATTTAAATGGAGCTTAGAAACCAGCCTTCAATGATTTATGAACTAATATCATTGTTAGCTTAAACACTTTGACTAAGACTTACATTACACTTGGAGTGCCTTTCAATGAATTTAAAACTCAGTGTTCTTGCTTATCGAGTGGAGTGTAACTGCGCCCCAAGGAATACAGTGATGCCTTCTTCGAAATTTAAAAAACTCCTACTTGGATTGAAGTGCACTATTTTGACTTAAAATTGTAAAAGAAAATCATTACAATTTATGAACAGCTACTCATATCCACATTTTTAGCATACGGTTTAATTTTCAAATATCCATAGTTTTTACAACCAGTACATTACTGGTTTGACTTGTCTCTTTGTGTAACAAAGGTCACAGCAACCCTGCAGTTCCTTGGGAAGAAGAACATTTTGGATAGATTACTTTAGATCGGACACAACTTTTAATATATTTTTCTTGTATCGGGAATTAGTATCCTTCTACCAGTTCATTACATCATTCCAATTTGGTTAATACGGATTTGCAACAGCAAAATCTACTGTATCGTAAAATACATCCAAATAAACAGTAACGAGTCTGCATCTTTTAAAACTACTCTCATTTGCTAAACAAATGTGTTATTAGATCAACCTGCTCATCTTCAACTATGAAAAAGGTACCCAACTACATAAGTTGGCTTTCCAGGACTCCGCCTACGGGACGTTACAATATCAATTTTGCACTTTGATAGCTCCTTTTCTTCCATTATAGTGTAATATACCAGCCATATGTTGTGATATTTTAGATCAACTTGATGTCCTCTATCTTCACTTCACTGCGGAATTACTGACTTACTTTTATTTAGCAGGTACAATGTCATTAAACGATTTTGTATGAATGCAATAGTTATGATGGAAGCAAACTGGTCTATTTTTTCGAAGACTGCTGCAAAAATTCACCTTGCCCTACTACAGTTTGTTTAGAAATTGCGAACTGATAGAAAAATTGTCGGCTTTTACTCCGTCTTTCTCCTATAGATGGCTTCACTTGTCTAAAATTACTATTTATTTCTGATTGATTACTTTGTTTTCCTAGTTTCGACTACATATTGTTGATTAACTTATAACCAAAATTCACTATTCATCAAAATCTAATTATTCATAGTTGATTAACTTCATAATTATCTAAATCGTCCAAAAAATTACCCAATATTTCACACAAAATTTAAAATTACAAAATAATTGTACTGAAATAAACAACACTTTGGCTTCATTTAAAGTGCCATATTTAAAGAATTCTGTGTGATATACATAAAACTGGGAAACATTAACTTCAGTAATAAACTATCTGCATCTGTGTAAATTGCAATCCTAGAAATAGAAATACTTCGACTAGATTAGGCAAAATTTATAAGAGTCACGTACGGAAGAAAGGTTAGACTAAGTGTGAGGGTTCTAGCTAACGGCCAAAAAATTTAAACCCTATTCGTTGTTAGTGAAACGTATTAACACCCATATACTTTTGACATAAGAGAAAATTTCGTAACCGCTGTTAAAGATGTATTTTATCAGTGATAAGTACTCATTGTAAAGTAATTACTGCATAAGAATAGGTTAATAATATAACCAATAATCTGATATAACTAAATGCATTAGGATAATGATTAAGTCGCCGATTAATCACAACAGACCAATTAATAATGAGGGCGGGTTCCGTCAGTTCTAATAAGTTAATAACCATCCTCATTCATACGTATAATTAATGTGGGTGCTTCATGAGTTTGAAAATG
>JAHWXV010411203.1:0-20312 GCA_024586415.1 Phrixothrix hirtus
ATTTATATATATATATATATATATATATATATATATATATATATATATATATATATACATATATATAATTAATTATTTTAATTATTAGATGTTTCCCGCACTCCGCGAATTCTTAACGTCTTTTACATTATCTTTTTAATTTAAATATTAGTAACATTAAAACACGCGAAACTGTATCAGTTTTCATAATTGCGATTTTGAGGTTGTGAGGGTACTTTTACAAGCTGTCATAAATCAATAATCAATTGCCCAAAATGCGACGAATTTACTCAAATAGAAGCATAAAATTTAACGTTTAATAAATATTATATGTACTCACCCAGAAGGCAATCAATTAATTTCAAATATAATAAGCCAGAAAAATTCTAAATACACAAAACTTCATAATTTTGCAGAATACAATTTTCAAAGTTGCTAGTATTTACTTTTGTGCCCACCCGAACATTTAGGCTAGAATCCTACAAATAAGGAAATTCAGAATTAGGAAGATAAAGAAATATAAATTAAATTAAGGAGCCATTTTATTACGACCAAATTACATCGTTGAATAATAAAAATGAATTTAATCTATCAGGAATAATTTGCAAATGAACGATGTGTACAACTCTATAGTACAAGTTAGACTTCAGTGGAAAGTATTTGTTAACATAGTAAATTACATCTCATTCGGGGAAGTTATGCCACTCGCTTTAATTCCAAATTTATGTTTATTAGTTGTGGTAACCGTTTATCTAAATAAAGTTACAGAATTATCAATCGCGTTTGCTACGCGTACGCTTAGGGTTCAAAAGTAGCTAAGCTTTGAAATTAAATAATAAAAATTAGGAATTTTAATTGGAAATTTGTTGTATCGATGTATTATAGGTAATAAATTAGAAATTATAGTGGAAAATAATTTGTGTTTAAATACAAATTCAGATTTATAAATAAAAGAGGAATTGACAGTAGTGTCGTGTTCGTCAACTTCCTAGAAAAAATAAAAATGTACAACTAATTAATATCAGTATTAATTATTTTTACGTCGTTTAACGCGAATAATGCGGTCTTAAAGCACTTAAAGCGTCTTTATTCTGTATAATCTTCTATTTTGCATTTACGAGTATTTATTTGCTAATTTTAAGTTTTCAATTGAACGCTGTAAAATTAGTAGGATTATTCGGTCTGAATTTAATTTACAGAAAATACTGTTTACATTTTTAATTGAAATTGTTTCGAATTATTCACTGTTTGGCCTTAAAATATTTAAATTATTTAAATAACTTTTACAGCATAAATTGGCTTGTTCAGGAAAGTTGATTATACTTGTACTTATCAACAATGCCACGTCAATAAGATGAAAAGTATATAAGGAACATTGACAGCCAAGATCAGTTGTGTTGCTTTTCGTATTATAATTCCGATAGCATTGCAATAAACTGAAATTTTAAAATTAAGGCAAACTCGTAATTAACGAAGCCACAATGAATTAATTACAAAACGACTGTGACGTGCCAACACCCACACATTAAAGGAAGAGCGAGTGCTTGATTATCGATACACCAAATAACTAACTATGAAAGATTGTATGATGTTAACGTTCGCACTAAAGGAAGCACCAACTCGTGATTAACGAGGCTTCTAACTAACTAAGTAGACAAAGATTATGTGGTGCGTTCGCGTTCATACATTATGGGAAAGGCGAATATGTGATTAGCAAAGTCTCAATTAACCGACTATGAAAGATTGTGTGACGTGTCAACGTCTTTACATCGAAGGAAAGGTGAACTCGTGATTAATGAGGTCCCAATTACCAAATTGCAAAAGGTTCTGTGGCGTTTCCACGTTCCTAACTAAAGGAAGGGTGAACTCGTGGTTAGCGCGATCCAAATTAATCAATTAAGAAATATTTTGTGGTGTTAACGCCGATACCCTAAAAAAAGAACAACTTCGCGATTATCAAGGTCTACTAACCTTAGTATAAGAAGGAAAAATCGAAATCGTAATTAACCAGCCCCAATTAATTAAGTATACAAAGATTATGTGACGTTTATATAGTAAAATTACAAAAGGTTATGTGGCCTGTTAAGGCCTCTACGCCAAAGAAAAGGCGAACTCGTGATTAAAGGAATCCCAATTAATAAATTGGAAAGGATTATGTGACGTTTTCATCTCCCTATACTAAAGGAAGGGCGAACTCTTAACTAGCGAGATCCAACTTAACCAATTACAAAAGGTTATGTAATGTGCCTACGTCTCTGCACTAAAGCAAAGGCGCGAAGGACGAACTCAAGATTAATGAAGTCCTAATTAACTAAGTAGACAAAGATGATGTGACTTGCTAACGTTCGGACAGCAAAAGAAGGACAATATCGTGATTGACTAATAGGTTAATTACAATAGCTTTTGTGACGCGGCAACGTCCCGACACTAAAGTAATGGCGAAGTCTTGGTTAGCGAGGCCCCAATTAAGTAACTATAAAATTTTATGTGTTGTGTCAACACTCACTAAAGGAAGGACGAACTCGCGATTAACGAAGCCCTAATTCATTAATTAATTAGGTAAAAATTATGTAACTTGCTAACATTTAACACTCAAGAATGGCAAATTTATTAGTTACAAAAAATTATGTGACGTGTGAACGTACCTACACCAAAGGAAGGGCAAACTCGTGATTAGTGAGGTCACTAATTATCAAATATTTTGTCATGGTAACGTCCATACACTAAAGGAAAGGCGAACTCGTGATTAAAGAAGCCCTGATTAATTAGTTACCAAAAAAGTATGTGACGTATTTAACAACCGAGCATTAAAACGTAGGACAAGGAAAATAACGGTGTCTTTAAAACAAACACTTCATTGGTAAAAATATTTAAACTGTACAATTAGGTAGGGTAAGCTTAAGTACCAGTATTTTGTTAGAAGTGAACTGCTAATTTTGGAATCGAACAATAGGTGGTTAACGCCCTTAAGATAGAGTTCATAGAAAGCAGACATTTAATTAATGCTGCCAATTTCAGAGCTTTTAGAAAGTTCTACGGCTAATGTTTAAAATTAAATTAATTTCAGCAGCCTAATATTTATCGGAGTTATGAACCACAATTTGTATAAAAATGGAATCTAACATTTTCTTTGAAAACAGGTGTAAATGTGCAAAGCAAGACCACGTGTGGTTTTAACAAAGATTGCTACTCCGATATTTTTAGGGCGATTGTTTTCAGATACTTGGGCATAGTTTCTTCAAGGGGTTTGTTGTAGCACCGGGGGTTTTAAAAATTACATACACATAAAAATAAGCATATATTGAATTAAACATAGGTAAAGGACACAACGCGTTGAAACTGTATAGGGGTGCTTTTAGACACGATACTTTATAAAATAATACCTTAGAATTAGCGATAAATATGGTCGAGCTTACCTTGATTGATGTTTTCTGTGACTGCAATTCAATTGTAAGAAAAATAAGCAATTTACAGTAATGGAGAATTAGGAACGAATTGTGGGACGTACAACTTTGAGGCGTGGGTGCTTACACAATTTTTTAATGTTTGTTAGTTGATTATTAGAAGTTACAATACCGATGTATTTCATCGACAACGAAAACTCATGTTTATGTTTTACTTAACACAACGAGTAAATTCAATGCCAAATTGGCAGTTAAAACGACAAGTATAAAACATAGAAAAGCGGCAGCAACGTAGATGGGGATTGTGATTATTTGGGGGCGTTCACCGATAATCACAACGAAATTAAAATGTCATGCTTTTGGAAGCGTTCAAGAAATTGCAAACTAAATATGTAAACTAAAAATAATTACACGTATATATAAATTGAATTGCCACGAGTGGCGCAAACAACTCGTAGATCACTTCTTCACGGGATGAAAATTTCTTATAAGAGAGCCAAGTTTTCATGTTTGGGAATAAGAAATAGTCAGGAGTCAAATATGGTGAATATGGAGTAATTTGAAATAAAATTCAAGTATTTTTGCAGCAGCAATAGCCGAAGAACGTGCTAGTGCATTATCGTGGCGAAACAATTTTTTTTACCAAATGTGGCCGATTTTCTTTGATTTTTCTTTCAACTAGTGCAACAACGATGAATAATTTTCTCCTGCTATTTATCTACTTCGTTGAAGCATCCCAGAAAACGGTCGCCATGACTTCGCTAGTTGATGGTGCATTTGAACCCGTTTGTACTCATTGTTTCGATTGATCTTTGGTTTTTGGGGTATAGTGATGGATCAAAGTCTCATCAACAATAATATATGGATGCAAATATTCAGATGCATTACGCATAAATATGAAGTGTGATCAAAACATACCATGAATAAATTTACTACGAACGAAGTAATAGATTTGCATAAAATTTGAATTAATCTCCCCCAAAGTACTCTCCTTGGTTAGCGATGCACTTATCCAAACTTTGATTCCATGATTCGAAGTGTTTCTGGAAGGCTTCTTTCGGAAGCGCCTTCAGCTGCTCGTTCGTGGCTTTCTCGATGTCAAAACGTTTTCCTTTTAGTACGGTTCTTATTTTTAGGAAAAACCAGAAATCGCATAATGCTAAATCTGAAGAGTGTAAGGTGGAACGTTATTTTCGGTCAAAAATGGCGGATCAAAAACGAGGTGTGGGACAAATTTCGCACTCACTCGGTTAAAATGCTTTGGACGGACCGGTACGATATGTGCAGCTTTTCGGCGAATAGTTAATCGCCTGTTTGAACAAATAATTTTTGCCACTGTTTTTGAGGTCAAAGGACGTCTCGCGCGTTCCTCGTCTTTAACCGCTTTTAAATCGTTTACGCCACTTATAAGCAGTTTTCAGAGTCACCAAATTATTGCCATGCACTGATTTTAACATTTAATTTTACAACTTAGAACAAAACTTAGTGTTAACGCGTTGTTCGAAATTCATGATGCGCGACAAACACGGTAAACATGACCTCACGATTCCAGCGCTGGAAGCCAACTGACAAGTGAAACTTGACTCTGACTATCTCAAAGGATCAGGCTATCGGACTTATTACTTCAAATGGATGTAGCGTCAACAGTTGCTGCTATGAAAATGCATTCAACGTATTTTTATTTATCACGCCTGGTAATTTCAAACAATGCTCCGAAGCCGTTGAATGATTATGTTTTTGGTCCATTGCCAACAAACGTGGCGTCCATTTTTCTGCAAACGTTTTTTCCAAATCATCGTGTAAAATTGAAACCACTGTCGGAATCGATATATTTACAGTCCCCACAGTATTGTTATCGTTTCTGGTGTACGGTCATCTTTTAGCTCAACATAGCGAAGGCTCATACGACCACAATGAACATCCTTAAAATGCTAGTGAATCATTTTAATTAATAGAGCAGAGTTCTAATAATGTTTGTCAAGCTTTTGTAGAAAATAATGCCTATTGAGAACGCAAAAATCAAGTTTCCATTCCAGTAAAACTAATACAGGACTTTAAATGGATGTCAAACAATTACGAATCGTCAGATGTTCCTGAAAATTGGCGTGACGCCATTGATTTTGTTATGATGGTACCATATTTTGCATTTTCCCCTGATTGAGTAGCCTCGTAATTATGAAGTAATTCTAAATTATAATGATTGGTTAATGCGCAATAAACTAGATCTGTGTGGTAATTTTAATATTAAATAAATTCAACACGAGAGTTATCACATTAAAAATTCAAAAAGAAAACAATTTATTGCTAAACAAAAAATAAACAAATCTTTTCTGTCTGACTAGCGTTACCAGAGGCAAATTTTGACCACCTTAAAATAACTAATAATGAAATTCGATCTTTTAGCCATTTCAGTATTTTAGGTACACACAGTGTCGTGCCAAATAAGTTGAGAGTAACAGAAGAATTTTAACTTATACCGAGCTGTGTGAAGTGAAATTTCCGAATCAGTGTGGACCCATATTACGCATATTGATTATTTAAATCATAAACAATTAGGCGTAACGAAATCGCGTTGCTGGGACCGTTAAGTAATAAAAGGAAACGTTATAATGAATAGTCGTCACAAAACTTTACAAACGTAAATTGTTGCAAAGCTACTCACAAAGTGAGTTGGATATTTATTTTACTTGAATATCGAAAATAATGGAGGCATGGTTTAGTCAACGATTTTCTGTGTGTCAAAGGTTATTTAATGCAGTTTTGCCTACGTAAACTTGTCTAGGAAATTAGCTCTATGTACATAAATCGTGCTTATAGAAAAACTTTGTTTCTACCCCATTTCTTTATTGCTTTGGCTACATCAGAACAGATCTTTAAAAGTGTATTGAGAAAACGGGGGAATTTTACCCTTATACAACTGCCGCAGTCGGTTAAGGGTTTTCACATGCCGTATTAATTGTTTTTTATTCTAGGGTAGATTCAGTTTATTATCAACCCCAAATTGTTCTCGCGGGAGGCTGTACAAAATTTAATAAAACGAGTGTATAAAATTCTGCCTGCGGCACAATTGTATAATTCATATTTTTCTTTAATGCATATAAATTAGTTTTATATTACCTACGACGGGATAATGGCACTTACCTTTTGTGAAATGTTGGGAAACAATGTTTATATTACATCATTGATGTAATTGTCAACTCAAGTTCTATTCAGAATGATGTCAAGGATACTCGTGCCGAATAAGAAAGCATTTGTGTAAATGTTTGGGCCGCTTTTGAAGGATTTGTGCCATCCTAGAATTGTTTGCTCCGCGATAAACACAAAAAATGTTTTAAAACTAACTTTTAATTTCAGCACGCGGTGAAGATCAGAATTGTTGGGAAGGGCGTAATTTGTAATTTTTATTTCGATATTAAAGAAAGCAAATTATCGGAGACTCCCAGTGCGCACTTTTGCCGCAGTTCGCTGTACGATTAATCCTTTTAGTATGTTTTAATATATTATCTTATACAATATCATTTTCGGTATGGCTTGAAAATGGCGCTCTTTAATTAAGGCGTCACGGTTTCGGCATAGATATGAATAGAATCCGTTTTATAATTATTGCGCCTATATCTTCTACGGCATAATACATAGAAGAGTTAAACCAGATTATATTTCATTCAGTTTGATTAGTTTTGGTTGATCTATATTAAGCTTGGAATTAACGTTAATGTTAACTATTCTAGAACATTATATCGGCTTCAATGGTAATAATTAGACACACTACCTAATAAGGACTAACAATTTTTAAAACAGTTATCTTTCGTAAAATATTAAATTTCGGATATTGATATAACTCTTCCAAATAAAACGAGTTTTAAGTGTAATAAACGGGAAATTTTTCTTCAGTGGCGACCACATAATTACATCAGATAAGTACGAAAGTTTACGCATTTTCCACTAAAGTTTATTATCCAATCTACATTTTTAATTTTGGACAAATTTTTCGTCACTTTTATTTTCGGGAAAACATTTTAGAGTACGATAAATTTCAAAACTTTCTGTGTTCGGTAACATCTGTCAGTAAAATTATGGCTGAATGTGAGGGGGGCTAATCCTGACGACGACTTTTAAACGAAACATCCTTCCGGAAAATTTTTTTTGAATGCAGGTCAAAGGATCGAATTCCCAGGAGAAATTCCATCTGAGCAGAAATATTTCATCACACTACGATGACTGCCAATTATCGTATTCTTTTCGGCAATTAGAGTTAACAATGTGTTTTTTCACCATTTCTCCGGTTAATGGTAAAGAAAAATGTTATGAAGGATAATAATAGACGTCTACGTTACATAACAATTAGAACCAAATTTAATAACGATAATTACTTTTGAAGTGGCCATGAAACAGTTGCGAAAGTAGAATCATCAACTTTAGAGTACTATTTCCCTAATTTGCAGTTAGGATATTAAAAGTACCGATATAACGATAATAAAAGTTACAATGGAAATTTTAACAGTTGAATGAAAACCGTTAGAGACCGAAATATCTTGAGATCATTGTCGTGACGTTGTTGTCACGTTCTGTTTAATTTAATTTAAAAGAAATTGCCTTTTTTGTAGTCTAAATATTTCACGCTTGCTGTAAAAACATTTATTACTTTTCTCGAACATTTTGTTTTAAAATTTATCTGAATAAACATTTGAGAAGGGGTAAAACTTTAATATCTGTAATGTAAATAAAAGGGAGGAACGCGAATCGAAACGTAGAGTTCATCAATCAACCCTGTTTGAAAAATTTCGACACTAATTAGCCGACATGGACTGTAATGTTATGATTTCATTAACTCCATTTATATAACGTTAATTAAAGCTAAACAAATGTTGCCTACGCCAGAGGAAAAATAGAACCCGCCGAAGTATTATTATTTCATCTTTTTCAATTTTTACGTCCCCATCTTGTGTTCGTAAATAAACACCTTTAGGCTCTATAACCGAATTTCTACAGATAATTATTGGCCATCCGAGATTTAATAGGCGAGAGGATGATTACACCATCGCCTATTAATTTCCATAACGAGAAACGAGAAAGTTCTGAGTTCAAAAGGTCATTCACATAATTAGAATTGTTTGAAATCTCTAATTTTCCCTTTAACTTATCTCATCTGAAATAACCACATAGTCAGAGCATACTTCGTACAGAATTCGCGAAAACGCATCCCAAGAAACACCTAAGAGATTTCGTTCTTAAAAAAAAAGAAATGAATCGGCGCCATGTTGCGCGAAAGCCTCCCCTAACGACTTGATCCTATAACCCGAAGCCCATAAATAAAAATATAAAAAACTTAAGTCCCGAACAAAATAACAAATGTCTTAACGTACGTATAACTGTAACGCCCTCAAAATAAAACAAATGGCTTGAGAAATATCCATAAAGAACTCTAAAAAGAAAAGGCAACAGAAGATTTTTAACAAGGAAATTTGTTGCACACTTCCGACACCTTTCGCATCTTGCTCTTGAACATTTTAAATTGGAATCGTTTCGTTTTATTTCCTTAAAATGATGCAAAATGGCATGTTTCAGTTTTACAACTTCTTACTAAATCTGTATTAGCAATTTTAGAGGTTTTAAAAACCACGATAACCATTAGATTTACGATTTGCTCTAGTTAATGGACTACATCGAATTTATTGTTGTCCGCACTATTCGCTGCAATTATGATTTTAGGTCGCCGTTACTGCCATTGATTAATGGTTATTAAAACATTAAAACTAAAATGCAAAATTGTGTTACTTTCTAAAACAACTTTTTCGTCTCGGTGTGCGCTAACGCGCTCCCAATTGAGAAGGTTGCTGGCCTATATATTAGGACACCTCTCTGCATCCCTATCACCGATCTGGGGTGATTAATACGGTCTCGTATTCGGGAGGCTTTGGTTTAGATTCCCAAAGCCGCCTGCTCTGACTCAGGTTTCGAATGGTTTCCTGAATCAACAGAGGCATCTCATCTGAGGTAAATACCGGCGTGGTATTTCCACTCATTCATGTCCACGCATATCCTTACAAACCCACCATTGCCTTTACCTATCCTTACTTCCATTATTGGCTGAGAGAGGTCACAGATACCCTTAAACAGTCCGCCCCTTCGGGGCGGAATTGAAAAACAATGATGTTGCTTCATACCTCTCATAAAAAAGAGCTACTGCAAGGGTCGCCTGTATACCCCAGCCTTTATAGTCCTCGTAAGGAAGGATAACGTCGAGGTGCATAATTTCGCTGGCGATATCGTCCTAATGGAAACTGCTAGGAACATAACCCACGCAAAGTTGAAAATGACGGTGCCTCAAGAAACTCCAAGACCACCTGAAGCATTGGCAAGTCAAACACAGTTATAACAAAATGGAGGTGATCCGGTTCTCCAACAGACTGTGTAAAGAGTTTAGACATGAAATCGCTCTCCTGCGCTGCAAGCACAAGATTCGGCTGCTGGGCATTTACATAGACCTCGTCTTCAATAAGGATCTGAAGTGACTGCAACACCGTAAACCTTATTCAGCCATAAGACTAAGCAGCTGACATTTAGGAAAAACTCGCAAATGCTACCATAATTCCCACTTATAGCGAAGAGACCTTTGGCTCTAAATCAGCCAAGTCGGCAGCACAAAAATGGCAGGACAAGATCCTGCGAATGATCTCCAGCGCACCCTACTACGTAAAGAAGTAAGACCTGAAAACAGCAGACTTAATTTAAAAGGTTTCCGCTGGGAGAACAGAAGTCGTCTGGAAACTGAGTGAAAAGCCAAATCAATCAACTCAAGAAAGACCAGGAGAATGTCAGCAGTACACGCGCCGGTGCACATCTAAACATGGCCCCTTTTATATAAGGCCCGCCTTAAATATCAAAAAACCAAGTTACGCCATAAGCCTTCCCATAAAACATGGGAAAGGCTATACTACTAGGTTGTTGTGACTGCCTCCCGTCTTAATCAAGGCAGGGGGGGCAGTTCGATAGGCGGTATTTTCGCTATTTTTGCCAAGTTTTTGTTTTATACGTACTATTTACGTAGTTTGTTTTGTGTCTTTGTAATCATTACTTTGCTTGATCGGATCGTTTGGTCGAGAGTTCCACCTCACACATTACTATTCTGCATAATTTCATGATTAGACCTACTTTTCTTTCTTCGTGTGGGAGATTTTGATTCCTGAAGCGGAGTGAAAACCCATTCTAATTAACATAAGAAATAGTCAGGAGAATGTCAGGAGTATACGCGCAGGCGCACGCCTAAATATGCTCCCTTTTATATAAGGCTTGTCTTAAATATCAAAAAAACCTCATAAAACGTGACAAGGGTGAGGTGGGCTCTACTGCTAGGTTATTGCGACCGCTGTCGTCCGTATTAATTAAGAAAGAAGTATAATTCGATAGGCGGTATTCTCGCTATTTCTGCCAGGTTTGTTTAGTGTCTTTGTAATCATTACTTCTGCTTGATGGGACTTTTAGTCGAGATCTCCTCCCCATATTTGAGCCAACAATACTCACGACTATTTTGCACATTTTCCTGGTTAGATCTGTTCTTTTTAAGTGCGGGAGACTTTGGTCAAGGGCAGTGTCTAAGTCGACCTTTTTAGACTTTTAATGTTTGGTTGACATGTCAGGTTTTGTTGGCGTTCCACGCCTAGTAAACTAAATTTTTTTAAATTTGCCGCCATGTGTTCCCTAGTAACGGTGTGGTTGGTCGGACGATGAAAAAGAAAAGGTAAATAAATGAGTAAGTCAATAATTTTCTTTGATTGTTCTGTCGGATAAAACGCGAGAGACGAGTTCGACGGGTATAATTGGTGTTAACGGCTCGCGAGACCCACGAGTTTTGGCAGTTAAAAATATGCGTAGGGCGAACATGTAAGAATCGGCCGCGTGAGTGATTTTCTTGTTTTGAAGTGTCCAAGTGGTGTGTGTAAGGTTTCCGCCGTTTAGTGTCGGAACACCTGGCTGGAGAGATTGATTGGTATATCTCCGGGAATTTACCTGCCTTTTCCATGTCGGTTGCAGCTTCTTTGGACCTGTGAGGTCCCTCTGTTGATGCATAAATCTAGAAATACAATCACGACTGACGATTTTGGTTGTGTGGAGTGACGACCCAGACTGAGGTACCCCCTTTTTTATCACATTGTACTTTTGATTCCCTATTGTTTGCCTACAAATGGCGTTATTGTAATGTCAACATATATCGGCGAGAATCCATATTAATCGATAGTCCCGACTGCCAACTATTGTAGAGGCCAGCTTAAACTTCCCGTTACGAGGGGAGCCGATTAAAACATAATTCCTGTCCAGCTTACGGACGCATATCTGTGTTGATTGTAACTAATATATTTAAACATTAATTATAGTTATAGTAGATTGATTAGTTTTCCCTGTCCCTCTTGAATTAGGCCAAATTCAAGAGCCGGGGAAATTATCAGTAAACCTTTATACCCTGCTGTTTTGTGTATGTTATATAAGCCATTTTCGTTAGCAATAGATAAATAGTATTTACCAACTAGGCTTTCATTTTGAACCTAGAATAAGTTAACAGTTATTACCTTGTATTTGAGGGGATATTTGTTAGTTCTGATACCCCCCCTCTTAGCCACGATCTTAATTTATAGCATTAATTGGGGCCCTGATAAGAGGCAACCCCGGAACAACCCTACTGTAGACCACGGAACTGTTTTTCCCTGTTCCCAGAAACAATTTCATTCAGTGTGCGATCCACCGGGAGCAGTGGCACCCCATTCTATATTTCAAATCTTTTTACGCTTTTCCAGCGTATCCCTAATGCGCGATCGTGATGGTGCAATTCTACAGGGATTCTCTCTCCTCCGAGGAGCTAGCGCGTTATCAGCATCGTTGTAGAGTGTAACGCTAAACGCGTCTTTGACAGACAGTATCGCCATGTCATCAGTGAAGGTCAGCAAAGCTCGTCGCTTAAAAATATATTAAACAGCGCTGGAAAGAGCGGGGATCGTTGTGGTAGCTCTTTTTCAGATTGTTTTTGTTCGGAAGTTTCGTTTTCTACTTTCGCTCTCCTTTGAGAAAGGAGCCTGTGAGGAGTACATGATCTGTAGGATCTTATTCACGGCCATTTTTCTCGCATACTTTTTCAACGTCATATAACTTTCGTTTCTTTTTGTTGCCCTCAACATCTTCCAATATGGATGTCTTTTGCGCTGCTGCAAGTTTCTGAAATTTTGACCAAGCCAAGTGTATGTCCTGTTTACTGGATGTGATGGGTTCATTTTGTTTGTAAAATAGTGATGGTTAACGACTTTTTTCAGGGGCCTAAAAATAACGTTTTCGCTATGCGGCGACTATAAAGAAAAATGTTTTTTCGATTTTTGAATTCAATTTTTCAGATGGTTAACACGTCTTTGAGATTGGAAATACAAGAATTTTAAGCAATTAAAAAAAATAGAAATTTTGTCCACAGAATGATCTTTTACGGCACTTCACATCTTCTCTTCAGACGCAACTCTTTCCTTAGATCTAGGAGCAAAATTTGCATTGAAAATTCTTGAGCAAATTTCGGTTTCTAACTTTTCCCCTGCGTTTCTCAATTTAGCATAGTAAACGGCGTTCATTGTTGACCTTGTTATTAAGTAATCAGTTATTTATCGTTACTTATCGGACAACCTTCTCGGAACATTTTCGCCCTTTCTAAATTTTGTCTCTGGGTCACATTCACAAATTCAAGTTTCATCAATGGTTATATTGCGTTGAGTAAGTTTGTTTAAATCATTTGCGCAGAGGTTCAGGAGCTACTGAGCGGACTGCAATTGACATTGCGTATCAAATGTCCTAGACATTTTGGAACTGAGCGTGAATGATTTCATGAATACGTTCTATAACTCGAATTTGACGATCATGAAGAATTAAATTCTTTTTCGTGTTATCTTTAGTAATTGTACTTGGCGGTCTTCCAACATGGCCTCGTTTAAGATGGATTCCCGACCCCGTTAAAATAGAACGAGTCGGGGCATGTCTTTAACAGGTCTTCAAAGTTCCTTGATTGCCTTTTTTACCAATTTTTCACAGCATAGTCGAGTTTGAACACTAATTCAGAATCGACATGCCTAAATCTTTAGGAACTACCTGCACCGTGTCTAGGAATTTTGATACACGATGTAACAAAACTTGTATCCATGCGCCGCAGTTCACATTGTTTTATAACAGCTTCTTGTGGGGAAGCCTCATTTAATATCAACCAGCACTCGTATACTTATTGTTTCTCCAGTAATACTGGTTCTGTATACTTTCGGGACTCTTGTCTACTGACTTGAGGCTCTCAGATATCGCCGCTTCTTTATGTTTGTCCTAGAAGAATAGTTTGCTTCGAATTCAATCGGCGCAAATGAGTCCTTTTCCAAATGTATCTTGAGTGTTTTTTCACTTTTCTTATCTTCTGGGTTTTATTAAGTTGTTGACTTGTCCCTGTAGGGGTGTAAATTGCACTTTACGCCAATTTTGCTTTGCTACGGCTTTATTTCAAAGCATCTCCGCTCGTTTACTCGATTAGCAGTCACTGTTTGAATGGCACTTGTTACTTTTTGTATAGTTACGTATATTTAATTTCTGGTTTCGATAGTTTCCGAACGTATGAATTTAGCCATTTCGAAGGAATATTTTATCCAGTTTAAATAAAGCGTTTGGGCGTTTTTTGCATTTATTCCGACGGCGCGTAACTGAAACCTGACCGAGAAGTGATCGCAATGCAATTTATGTATTATATAATAAACGTGTCCGCTATGTCTTGCCGTTTTCATATGCGAATTGTTGTTGCACCTTCTGTGGCTTCCCTTCTCCAGCTTTTGTGTGCGTTTATGTAAAATAAAATTATCTTCCCGTTTACATCTGCATATCTGCTGGCTCAACTCGGATGTTTGGCGTTTGCGTCTTCGCCTAATATAATTGGGCCATCCTAAGCTGCTTCCTGAGACGATTATATAAAGGAATTAATTTTAGTTAGTGATTGCTAATTTGTGTTATTATTTCAGTTGCTTCTGCCATAGTCTCGGTGGATTTGAAAACTTTAACGGGGCTGCAGCGCAAAAGAATTTATGAATCGCGATTGCTAAACTCGTGCTCTTTTACCTGCTCATACTTTCCTGCCATTCTTAAGATGTGTTTCAATGAACATCGGAGACGTTATTTTGCACATCTTTGCTGGTTTTTGCGGTAGGAATTTTTGACGGAGTTAAAATTTAATCTCCGCTCTTCCAGGTGTTTTTCTACTTCTTTGTCGAGATATTTTCCAGTAGTTCCCTTAATACGGCCTTCAGTCTCCGTTTCTTTCGGGAGATGATATGATAGATGCTTGTTTCTCTTCAAGGATTCTTCTAAGGAGCACGAAGTTGTCTGGGACCTACGTCTTCGTTGTTTATCGATTTTCTGATTTTTATATCGTTTTGTTCTGTGCATTCTTGAATCAGACGTATTTCGACTTATCCTCAGCGTTATCTGAGCGAGCGTAGTTTTTGCCTTCAATTCTTGGATCGGTTTTGGTTTCCACCTTTTTAGTTGCTGAAATGGCGGATTATCTTTTGTTCCTTTCTCATAGTTCATATGGGAATCTTCTTCCACTGTTAATTGTTTGTGGATTTAGTTTATTTTTATTTCCATTCTTTCTTTTCCACCTCCTCTTTCGGTTCTTCTAGTGTACCAGCGTCGTATTCTTTTTTCCATTTCTGCACTTAGTTTTGCAACACCCGCATGCAGCTGCTTTAGTAAGTCGTTATTTCAGCACTTGTATCTCTTCTTTGTTGTTTCTTGGGCGAAAATTCTCGGAAAATTTTGTTGGTGACTCATATGTCTTGTTAGCGTACTTAATTATAATTAATTTCAGAAGTGTTTTATATGTAACTCACCTTAACAAGTGATGAGGCCGAACGTATAGTACTATTACGAGTGATTTTTGAAAGCCGTTAACTGTTTGAAAGCTACTTCGGTAAATACTGTTACTAAATATTACGTCTGGACTGGAAGTTTATTACCACGCTCACGGAATGCCATGAAACATACCGCAACGATGCTGAGGGTTAGCCAAGCTTAGGAACTCAATATTTCCCCACCCCAATTCAATTTTGCAGCACAGACTGAAGATGAGAAAATCACAAGAAGGTAAACAACCTCCCTCCAAGAGTAGTGGTTAGATCAAGGAAGGAATCTATTTAACAAAAACATTACGACTCGTGCAGCGATTTGTTAATTAAAATTAGCTCAGGTATGTGAAAATGTTTGCGCTGGGTATATACATTGAAACAAATCTTACCAAGACCAGTGATCTACGTTTTTTCCAAAGTTGTGGTTAAAAGTTGGACACGGTATTTTAATGCAGCAAGAACACTTACAAGCACTATGATCCCGACCTAAAAGTCTTTATCCATGAGCGTTGAAAAAATGATCCTGAATTTTTCTTTGATCGGGTAGCATTTGGCGAAGTCATGAATCAAAGGACAAGCGATTACGAATGATGTTCGTGAAGTTGGCCAAGAATTTAGGATAAGATCAATGTCACAATTGTATTACTTTAAATCGCAATAGCTTTTTGACTTTCAACCGGATATTATTCATTCTCTTTGTGGTGCTACCAGAATTTCCAACAGAATGTCATAATTCCGAAAAAAATCGCTGTGAGACAGGAACCTTACAAACATTTTTGGTCTTCAAGTCAAATGTCTGAGATCAAATAGAATCTTTGCAGGGGCTACTAGACCTCCGAATGGACCAAATTCGGAAAAAAATTTTCGATTGAGATTGCAAATGTTTGAACATCTTCAAATTGCTTTGTTTTGAATCTGAGAACGTCAGGGTACTGGTACTTCCAAACGAATGCTACAATTCCGTGAGTCGTAATTTGGCTTGAGGTTTCTGATGGCCTCCTAAAGGTGAGGTGAAGAATATAAAATTATTAAGGGTTAAAGTTCAAAATCGCGAAGATGCCTCCATCTCATGTAAAGGACGTACCTTTTTGAGAACGTACAAGAACCTACTCATTTTTTTTCATATTTGAAAAGGATGCTAAGCGTCACAGATGTCTAAAAATTTTATCAAGACAGTGTTAACCCAATACCCAAATAAATTTTAAGATTTTTGGGTTTCAAGCAATCCTCAAATAGTGCTAGTTTTTTGCAATGCAGAAATTGGCAGTATCAGCAACAGTGGCCGTAACACCTATGTATACACATTTTATGCTGTCAAAAATCACGCTTTGTGGTTGCTTTATTTTTCATTTGCAGCTCTTGCCTTTTTCAAGATTTCTCTAAAAGGGAATCATTTTTACACGAAGACCTCATTACTTTAATTGCATTTCAATGAATGGCAAAACGTTTACTTGCAGAAGTAAATATGTTGACTCCTCTAAAGGATACATTATGTTTGAAGTCTGCTGTCAACTAATTTTTTATTAACAGCAGACGTTTTGGTCAAAACTCAGCAAAGATTTAATATTCCGCTTAGAAAAGACTGGTATTATGGTAAATAGTGCTTATCCCCAACTCTTTAGAAAGGGTATTTTGATGATAAAATTGAAGTGTTGTTGATATCTGGAACCATGCTATTTGTTTGACCACTTTGGATTAGCGCGCAAAATTTCTTGACATAGCTCCACTGCATCATTCAAATGAGGTGACGAGTTTAGAACGGGTTTTCTTGTGTTTTCCGTATTTGTTCGTTCAGTTTTTGATAAATGACTACTGAAGAAATGTTTTTCAGGTAATTTGATGACAGTGCCATTGCTTTATAAACAAGGTGACGGTTCCCTGCTTCATGTGTTCCACGTTAATTAACGATGCGCTTTCAAATGTGTTTCTCTTATCGACGAATTTGTTTAAATATCGTCTGCTTTTCACTCAATCATCTTTAGCATGATATAATTTGTATATGATTGTACCAGTAATATTCCTCTACACAACAGAGTGTTTGAATTCAAATTTAGGCCAGCATTATTACATTGAGAAAATATAGGTTGCTGATTCTTGGTCTAAATAATAATCAATTGTGCTTTCGGCAAGATTTCCAGGAGTTCTTGGATGTAATTATTTCACTACCATTTTTCTTCGTCTAAATGTTTATCTCGATGTTCATTAAACAAATTAAACAATTCTGGAAATTTCACCGTTCGACAAAAATTGGATGACTAAAGGTGTTTCGTTGCTAAAACTCTTAAAACTTTGACTCCTATTGTTTTTACTTTATCAAGAAGATGCTGGATACAATTCTCAGTTCTTCAGTCAATTAACTATATACGTAGGGTTGCAAAAATAACTGTAATTTTTTTACATATGCAAGTTTTTGGCAACCACTGGAAACAATTTTAATCGTTTCGTTCACATTAATAAATTGCTTCCATTTTTTGGGTTTCTTCATTACAATAAAAGCACGAATGGTGGGGGATCTGAAACTTTGGTTGCTCTCTCTCTGTGTAATTTCCTCTTCATTAGTATATTTGTACCATCTTTCGAACAACCCTTTGAATGCGGTCCAAAGGGAACCATGGACTCGGACGTCTGCCTCGCAGGTTTCTTATCTGTGAGGATGGGTGTGGTCGCATCGGATCTATCATTATGCTCCTCCTCTCCTGAGCTTCTGGGGCTCCCATATCTGCCCTTATCCCATTGTTCTGTATATACCTGGAACTTGCTCTGTGCATTGGTGATGTTTCCTTGGCTTTTTGAGAGCCTCGATACATATCCTCCCCGTAGATAAGTGTAAGGATTATTATAGCGTATGCAGTGTGTCGTTTCATGTACAGGATATCATATAGTTGATAGACCGCTCTCATAATTAGTACCTTTTTCCTTGCAATAGTTTTCCAAAGGAGAGCTTATTTTTTACGACTGGGCCGACGTACGTGGCACAATTTTGGATTTTGTAAAGACTCCCAAAACCTTAGACTTTGATCCGCTTCCGTCTTTTAGAAAGGTCGATAATTTTTGTTTTTATGTCGTTAATAGTAATTATCCACTTTTTTAAGTAGTCCTTCAGGATTTTGAGCGTCTTTTCTAGTTCACTATTACAATTCGCGCTGTTATTTGCTCCCACAATAACTATCATATCGTCTGCATATTGGAATAAATTTGAAATTTCGCGTAAGTTCGTAAAGATTTAACAGTGTGGGCGACAAGGGGGAGCCCTGTGAGGACTTTTGTTTCGGCGATCTGGCTATTGATATCTGCTTTCGGTATGTTAATTTAACTAATTCAGTTGGGATTTTGGACTCTGCATTATTGTTTATCAGAGCTTCTCTCCACACCTTGTCGTACGCATTTTATAGGTCCAGGAATACAACCTAGATTGTAAGTCTTTTATATTTTGCTAGCTCTAAGGCGAAGATTAAGTTCGCGGCTTGTTGTGCTGCCGAGAGCTTTTCTTGGAATCCAAACTGGATGGGAGGGATACCTTCGTTTTCTTCTAAGTGTTATTGGAGAAGCCCGTTGGCGATGCTCTCTATTAGTTTCGAGATGACGCATATCAGACTAATAGGTCTGTGGTTTTGTACCTTTCTGCGGTCTTTGTTTCTCCCTGGAATGGAGATTATTTGCGCCGTTTTCTAGCAGATCGGGAAGTACCTTAGTGCCAGGTTGGCGTTTATTATAGTTTGGCTAACTCTTATTTTGTACACTCTATGAGCACCTTAAGTGCCTTGTTGGGGATGCTGGGGCTTTCAGAGGGTTGTGCCGTTTGGCGGCGACATTCGTTCTTAATCTGCAGCCTCTTCGTCAAGGCTGGTTTCTGAATAACAAATTGTGACTCAAGCGCTTGCGAGGTTGTTCTGGTTTATCGCTGTTTTTGAAGAAGGTTCTATCCTATCCTATGGTGTTCGTTTGGGTGGTTGAGTGCCCTTTCTTTTCTCAGTTTCCTTATGAGTTTCAACCTACCGTCTGACAATCATAGATCTCGTTAAGCGTGTGATCCCAGTCATCGGATCTGCGTTCTTCCAGGGTTTGGTCCACTATGCTTCGAAGTTTTTTGAACTTTTCCTTATCATGAGAGTGCTTCGTTTTTAGGGCTGCATATTTCTCTTCACCACAACATTTGCCACGGTCTCATCTTTATCTTCAATCTATTTTACTTTAATTTTAGTAAGTACATTTAGTACGCCCTGTATATAGATATTTAAAATTTCGTTTTAAATGTGTCTATGGATATACGTTAGTAAATAGTTATTTTTATTATATTAATATTCCAGGAATGAAGGTCGAGGTTAATTAATAAACCTCTTTCCAGAATTTATTAAATTTAATTTGTTAACCCGATAGGTGTTGCCGCCTGGTGGCAGGATTTGTGAACGTAAAATTCGTTCTAAACTTTCGTGCTGTTTAAAAATACGTTTTCTTATCGAACACTTGTGCTCTGATTGTTAAAATACTAACGTGCAAGGTGTCGAATTATTTTTCATTGCCGAGATGTAGAATTAATCGTTGTTAATTTGCTTACAACGGTAAGAGCTACCTCGTTTCTTATTATCAAATGAATTAATTCGTTTTGGTCTATTATTTTTTAGCTTGTCCTGTACCTTAATTGACGAGATATGTTTTTTTGGTCCTCGAGCGTTGCATGATGTACTAATTGACGTTGCTACTATAAACTCAAAATACTAGCGGGATGTTGATCTACACAAGGAGATTAAAAAGGTCGTAGAAAATATTATTTCTTTAACACGTCGTATAAGTTGCAAGGGCGATGTTTTTAACATGTATGATAGTTGCGAATTCTTGCTTCCAGATTTGCTCCTATAGATATACGTCCTCAACATGTTTACTTTCATTTAATTTCTGAATTACATACAAAATTTGCATTATGAATCAAATGTTTACTGCTTATTTAAACTAATTGTTATATTAAATGTGAAATAATTGCGTCACCTTCCTTTGCTTGCAAAATTTAATTTCCGAATCATATTAGTGAACT
>JAHWXV010411242.1:0-10108 GCA_024586415.1 Phrixothrix hirtus
AAATAGTCCAACGGTGTTAAATCGCAGGATCTTGGAGGCCAATTCATGGGTCCATTACGCGAAATTATTCGTTCGCCGAACGTTTCTTTCAATAAATCAAATGTGGCACGCGCGGTGTGGCATGTTGCACCGTCTTGTTGAAACCACTCTACATTAAGGGCACTCAATTGTGGTACAAAAAAGTCGATGATCATGGCCCTGTAGCGGTCACCATTAACTGTTACATTCTGGCCGGCATCATTTTTGAAGAAAAATTGACTAATGATTCCACCGGCTCATAAAGTGCACCAAATAGTGACTTTTTCAGGATGCAACGGTGTTTCGACAATGGCACGAGGATTCTCTTCACTCAAAATGCGTCACTTTTGCTTATTGACGTATCCATTTAACCAAAAGTGAGCTTCATCGTTGAACAAAATTTTCTTGTGAAATTCGGAATCAACAGCAACTTTGTTTTGAGCCAATTCACTACATCTACGGCGTGCCCGGTGGTCTTGCAGCTTCAGTGCTTGCACGAGTTGAATTTTGTAAGCCTGCAAACCCAAATCTTTCCGCAAAATCTTCCATAAAGTGGATGGACACAGCTCCAATTGTTGAGAACGATGCCGAATGGACTCATTTGGGTCTTCCTTGACACTACGCTCTACAACAGCAATAGCTTCTTCAGTACGCACTGTACGAAGTCTCTAACGATGCGTGTTATCCTGTCTAGTAAAAGTGGTGCGGAAACGATTCATGGTTGTTCGAATTAATTGCTCTGATGAACGATTATGTCGACGGTAAAATGGACGAAGAGCGCGATGAGTTTCTCGAACTGAACCATGGTTTTCGTAAAAAAACTGCACAATTTGCAAGCGTTGTTCAGGTGTCAGTCTGTTCGTAATGAAATGGCAAATCAAGCTAAACACAAAACAAGTGACAGCTGTCAAAATGGCGCACATATCAAAAAGTGTTGCCAATTTAAAGTTCTATACCTCTATAAAAAAACACCCTTTACATGCTACATTTTTAATTGCGGAACAAATGATACGCTTTATTGTTTGATGCCGAGAGATGCCCTAACAAGGGTTCATGTAACATCAATGTCGTAACATACAACGAAACCGGACTCTATTGGGATAAAACTGACTAAATGACTTTTGTCGAGTCGACACCCACGAAATATATTAACGATTTGTGCATACGCTGCAAAATATGTCAATTCGACGGTTACGATGCGACAAGAGCAGTGAAGTTTTTGTGTGAACGTAGGTATAAAGGCTTATAACACATTGTTGCGTCCAGTCATACATTTTTCAAATGTACTAAAATGTCTTAAGCCCCACAATTAGAACATGTTCTTTTTATGTACCTACATTTTTCTCACACATGTTTAGTAACCGCACGTTTGGTTTCGACGTCACATATGCAAGTGAGGAAAGATGTGTTGCATCGACCATCTCGTCACTACGTGGTACATCGAATGCGATCTGTTTGCGTCAGTTTGTACTCGGCAATAGTCTGTTTGTATTCTTACTGCGAAATTATAAAACAAGGTCGGTAAAGAAGAAAATAGTTGCCGTATTTCACATCCAGAATAATTGGGATTTGTCAAGTAGAGTTCTGAGCAGTGAATACCATGTTCGGCAAGCTCTAAAAGACGTGCGCCTAGGCACCGCATGCACAGCCTATTTAACCATGCCCAGGTAGATCTTGAGCATCCATCCCATAGCACTAATCTTCCCCCATGTGACTTTTCAAGCTCAAGGTGCTTTCAAAATTTTGAGATTAAGCATACACCCAGGAAAATGGAAAATGGCATTTTGTCAGCCGTTTGTGCTCGGAATATTCCATGCTTTGATTCGGTTTCTTAAAGGAAGAGGTCATGATGCCAAATAACTACTTGGTTCTTTTTCTACAGTTGGACATGATGTCCCGACATTTTCCTGATAATGCTTCGAGGAACTTGTTTGCTTTGTGATACTTTTCCAGCCGTTTTCCAGTCTTTAAAGCATTTAGTTAGACCTTCTTTTCAACGTCTTCACTTTTTAGAGTAGGCAACAACGGAAAATCCGTTTTTTGGATCTTTTTCTCGCTCTCCTTGGAAGTCGCCTACTTCGCCTGGCACGAGCTTTCCAGAGAACCATTAATACTTTCTAGTGCGCTTTGGCGTGGCTTAAGGACGTGTACGAGAAAATATTGTCATTTTGTCTTAAGTAAAAGTCGACTATGTATATAGTTAGGACTTTTCCCGAAAATGGCTATGTGAATCAAAAGTGTAGTACATGTTTCCGAACGAATTTTCTCAACATTTTTCAAAAAAATATCTCAACAGATTTTAGTCATAAAAATAACGAACAAAAACTGGGACCACGCATATTCAAAGGAAGCAATTTAAAAAAATGATCGCGTAATTTTAAAACCGCGAGATACCTGTAAAAAATGTTGAGCTGGTGTGACGTTAGCGTAGACCCACTAACTCATTCAATTAACCAAGGTTCCGATTTGATGCGGTTAGGATGCTATGATAAAAAATTATTAGTTTCGAGGTTTTTTATTAATAATCTAAATTTGGATGTAATTATAAATTTTATATTGAAGTGAAACAGAGCAAAATACTTTTTTATTGATTGAAAGAACGCAGATTTTTTCCGTGGAACAAAACAAATTCCGGCCGCGAGATAAATTTCCATACAGATTACAATGTATACGCGGTTTTAACCAGGAATATGAATCTAGAAGATGTAATGCTTAATGTGTGCCTAAACGTCCCTTTCCGAGATTTTAAGGAGCGCCACTGATTTAAATGTGAATAAAGCAGATTAGATTGCAGAATAATTTCGCGACATTTTGGCAAAGCCTATTGATGAAGGCTAGAACGACAATAAATTATTGAGTGAATGGTGATTAGTTTCGCTGTTTTTAATATTGTCACAATTAATTTATGTTTAGCAGCATAACAGACTTCTGTAAATTAGAAGCTGCTTTAGCGAAACAACTTGATAAATTGTAAATTTTGCGCGACTGTAGAAACGCAATTCGACATTTTCGTCGATCAGTGATTTCCTTTTTCACTTTCTTCTTCATTTGTGGAGCAGCAAAAAGTCGTTGCCAAAAGAGTGATAGGGTAAGTAGGTGGTGTTGGATAAATTTTAAATAATAAATACGTAAGATTAGCGGAAACTTGTTTTATAGGTAAAGCCGGATTTACGATTAGAAACAATCAATGAACTTGTCCCATCCGGTTTTTAGGTAAAGTTTAATTAAAATGCTATCATATTTTATTGTCAGATTTAAATGAAAAGTGATTCGAATGCACCGTATGGTATCACTAATGAATTTTCGAGTCACGATCTTTGATGTCAATGAGATTATTTAAACAATCAATGGCATTTGTAGGAAATTGATAACTTTTTATAATCGGGTTTTCCTATCGATATTCATAAAAATACGTCATGTGGATAATTATATTTCCAAACATTTAAAGTAGTTATTTTCGAAATTTTTAATCCGTTTGAAAATTCTAAAATAAATATAAATAAAGTGTTAAGTAATAAATATGTTAGGGAAATAAATCAGATAACTGATAAAGAAGGGAACAATAATTTTAGGATGAAAAACCGATAGAACACTTGTGGCTACTTATCGTCTCATATATAAACATACCATAAGCGAGTTCGTCACAGTGACCATTGACCAACAGAGTTGTGATTGTGCAAAGATACGGTGAACTTTTAAAATTGCAGTCTTGAACCTGAATTGTCGAGCATGAATCAAGGTAAATTAAAAGTATTTCATTTTTTACATTTTATGGATAATTTTGGACATTTGTTTATTTTGAATAAACATTATTTTATAATTATTTAGATTACGTAATTATTATTTTACAAATATTTATTTTTAACAGAAGTCGTAAAATATTAGCATGACCTATTCAAGGTAAAATTTGAATAACACAATTTATTAATTGTTTTTATAAATACTTTACAAAATAAATGAAGTACTTCGAATAAAAACATGTAAATAATGTTAAACTAAAAATTTTCGTCACGAACAAGTCAAATTGAGAGCATGTCATACATTTTAGGCATTTCAAAGTCCGCTGTAGACTTATTGAGATCAAAATTTTAAAATCTTTCACAAAAAATATACATTTCTTTCAAAGGGATGTAGATCATAGTTTCAATCAAAGCAAAGCATCATAGAAATTTAACCAATTTTATGTAGTACCACTAATTGCAGGTAACTTTTAAATTGGTTATTTTATAAATATGCTGTGTCACTTAGAATTACTTCGAGGTGTTAATTTAATAGTAATAATAAAGACATTTATTGAGAATTATCGTTAAATAATTAATTTATACTTTTAATCTCAAGCATATTTCGGTCAAGTCGGAAAAATTCTAAAAAGTTGTAAAGAATGTAGGTAAAAAATTTGATTACTTCAGCAAACGAGTATTGCTCAAAAAAATGAATTGCAAATATTTGTTCTTATTTATATACCAGCAAATATTTTATGTAGGTATAAGATATTGGTGACGTAATTGCTGTGGTTTGCAGGTATGCAAATCGGAAATTATTTGTTTTACCTGATTTTCAAAAGACCTAATAGTTATCAGCCATTCCCGTAAATTATCTAGATTACAGTTTTTCAGCTTCAGATAAAATAATTGCGGCTGTATGTCTGCAAGGAAAGGATCCCAAACCACACATGTAGAATTTGGAAAAATAATAGACATGCCATAGCATTTGCCGGTAAAGAAAACCATTTAGAGGCGAAAATTCAATTTTTTAAATAATTTGAAAACGAAGGCAGACAAAAACCCTTTTAATTGAAATTATCAATATTAATTTTATTGCGGTTAATCTTCGTATTAGTCTTTATTTTAAAAACCTTTCTATTTGTGTATAATATACATATATCAACGCAATGATAGGCCCACTAATAAATTTGGGGAAAATTTTCACCTAATTGAAATTTTAGTATTGTATTCGTAAACTACATCAAAAATACTAATTTATGCGTTTTCTCTGAAATTCATGTCATTAAAAGTAGGGGCTGCAATAAAATAATCAATTTTGAATACATTTATATATTCTACAATTCTTTATACCCCTTATGTGGGGCGATATACTATTTTCTGTAACTAATTAAATGATGAAATTCACCTATTCGTTTTTTAAATGACATTCTTTTTCCATGTTCTACATGTGGGTAAAAGTCATCCAAATGAAATTGTGATTTGGGTTATTTATCTTGTAAGAAAATAAATCTGATACAAACTTTTGTTATGTTGTAATTCATGCATTTATTGTCAAGGTGACACATAACTTTATTAATACAACCTTCCCAATATTGTAGATTGATAAAATATCTAGATCAGCAAATAATTATCTTAAATATAAATGATGCTGATGGTTATGGTTTCATTGGTAAACCTGGATAACTAAATTTGATTTGTTAGATTACGAGCTAATAAATATTGTATCGAATCAAAATCGTTAGATTTTATGCTTGCGTTAATTTTATTTCATATAAATCAATATTTCAGTAGCGTATCATTAAACACTGCCTTGTGATTCATTGCATTATTTCCTAAGTAACTCTAGATGTATTAAAAGTAATTTTTGATAATAACCGTTGGCATATAGCCACGTGATGCCATTATTTCCACTTTAAACTAGTTACAAATCATTACTATTGAAGTATATTAAATATGTTATATTCAAAATTTCAAATTTAATGTTTTATTTTGTGAATTAAGAAAACTAAAGGTTTTTTCTTATAGTATCTGGTTTACGAATAAAATAGTGTCAAACTCTTTGCTACAACAAATCTATCAACTGTCGTTGAAGTAATATCAAACTTCAACTACTATGTACCATTTTTATTCTATTTCACGTCTAGGCAACGTCGTGACTGGTTATACGATAATCAAAATTTACGGCCGTATTAATTTTGTGATTTTTGTAGTGAATAATCCTTAATCGAAAAAGTAACATTGTTAGAAAAATTTCTCTCGGTCGGGGATCGAACCCACGACGTCTGGTTAGATCCCAGACGTTTTACTAACTAAGCTGCCGAGAGTTCCGTCCTCACTCAAGTGGAAATCTATTACAAATGTTACACTTTATGAAATTAATCAGAAGAGCTTCAAATCATTTAGTCTCACAACTAAAGTTGAAATATTTTTGTTTAACAGTCTGTGCTCTAAATTAAGTTTGTGTTAATGAAAATAAATTAACCTGAAAAATGTAATATAAAGTATATTGAAACGATTTGTATAAATTTAATTATAAAGCTCGAACCACTCATGTGTCGGCAGAAACTAATATAAATGTAATAAGGTATGAAATAATTGTAATCGGACGGAGATCGAACCCGCGACTTCTCGTTAGATCTCATACACTTTAACCTACTAGGCTATCGAGCGTTTCTGTTCCAATTATGATTATTTCATGCATTATCACATTTATATTAGTTTCTGCCGATCCATGGCTAGTTCGAGACGTATACTTTATATTGAATTTCTAATTTTAATAAACCTTTTGTAAATTCTACATTTTGCTTTACCTCTATTATTCCATAACAGTTTAATTGTTAATTGAATAATTAATTTTGCGTGCATTTTATCAATTAGTGTATTTAATTTTTGGACAGACAGGACCAGTTGTTTTTATTACTATCTTATGACACCGTGAATTTAACTATTACGTATTTTATTTAAATCAAGGAGATACGGCTGCATTATCGTTTGACGTGTCCTTACTAATTTTAATTGAATCAATTTGTGCACTTATCATAAGATGCTAAAACAATTAAAGTGGCCACAATAATTCCTACATATCTCTGTCTTCGATTCGGATTATTAATTTATTATCAATTATTAATCGTTTAAACTTGACCAGATTAATTAATGTAATAGTTAATTAATTGTAATTATAGTATATAAATTTTCTCTAACTTTTTGGATATCGTTTTCAATGTATCATTTGAGATTCGTTGCAAAACGTTATGTAATTATATCGAGTGCTTTTGTCTTATTAATTTATAAGAAAAATTAATGTTCACTTTTTATAATGAGGACAGCACAGTAAATTTACTCAATTGTGTATGTGTTTTTTCAGATGTTATTACGTATATTATTACGATGACGCTACAAAATTATGTATAGAACGGTTTATTCTGAGACCTGTATTTTACGTCACACTGTAACAATATACATACCTTCTTCTTTGAGAAACATCAGTGCATACTGTTCATACGAAATAGATGTTAATATATTTTGCATTGCATTTCGATTCTGGTTCCAATTTGTGTCAACCAAAATTAATAAGATAGACTAGTACAGTTTCATTACAGCTTAGTGATTTGCGACTAGATAATGTACTAAAGCATAAAAACAAAACGGAAGTTACAAGAGACTTTTAATAGCGGAGCTACTCAATGTTATAGCAGCGTTAACTTTTAACTCGTATTAAGGCCTTAAGATGATTTCCCAAATTTTCCCATTCAACTTAAAGCTTTGATTTAGTTATATTGTTAGTAACACTAAATTCCTAATGCATTGATGGAAGAAGATATAACGGCGTAGTCTTATCGCTTTAACCATTGTTATATTGACTATTTAAAAAACTGTTACACTATGTTTACTACGATGCTTAATTAGATTTGTTATCAATAATTAACTGGTCAGCGTGCACTAAATTTAAATAATGCAGCAAATAATGTTTTTATAACTGTTTCTAAAATGCTAGCTTTAGAGGCTGTTTCCACCTGCAACTGTCGAAAGGTTCAAGTTCCTTTCAAAAGAGGTTAAGTCGCATCACTTTAACTGTACTTTATGTATTTTCTTTATTTTAACGTGGACAAAAAACCAGTTCAAAGTTTAAACAAATATTTATTATTTCAAACACAAAATACAATATTTATAATAAAACAAATCCTTTCATTAAAAATGAAATTAAACATGTAATTAATAAATGTTTCGAATTTTAGGCCGTTAACCTTTGATTTCTCGGCGTAATATTCGCAAAATAAGTTTAAAAAAAATTAAATTTATTATTTATAAAGCCACTTACGTAAAGTAATCTTTATTCGATTATGTTGCTGGTGCTCACAATTTTGGATTAGTTGCATAGGAGTGTGTTGATTAATTTGGTGGATCGAAGCTGCCCAAATTATCTGTAATCTAGGGTTGTATTCTTTGCTGCCTCGTGTGGGTCTTGAAACATGTTATCTTCGCTGGACTTGTATCTTAATTAGGACATCAAGTGTTTATCAGTTCGTTATTTTCTTATACCTTGGCACAGGTCTTAACACTTGTTTAATCTAAGAATGTAGTTTTAAAATTGGAACCTAAAGACATCGATTTTTGGTACTACTTGATCCTACATAACGGTTGTTTCCATGGCAACGAATTTTTATTAATTCGTTATGACCAATCCTGTCTAGGTATTTTGAAACTTTCGTCTTTATACTTCAGAAATCGTTAAAATCCTACGGTTTCTAGCAATATTTGCAAGTTTTATTGGGCTCTAAATTTTATTACTATTCGCCTGTATTTCTAAACTGGCGCCTTGCGCTTGTTAAAATTTATCACTTGGTTTTAATTTACAATTAAATATTTAAGAAAATATTTTAGTTAAACTATAATATTTTTTATGTGGATTACGCGTTAACTAGTTTATTTAATTAATGCGTAATGAACAACTTCTAGGCAAAATATTTTGATAAATAATTCTAACTTTGCGATTCTTTTACTTCCCATGTAGTATGCCTTATATACTCAAGCTTTACTTTTGTAACGACACAGATTGTTTTAATAATTCTTCCACATTCGTTGTAAAATTATTGTCTAAAGTCCACGACTCAACATCATCTTTTATGATTGTAGATGGTGTTTTTCCTGTTCTGAACGTATTTTCTTTTTCATTGCTGAAAGTCCCCTTCAGTATTACTGCGCCATTAACATCTCACGTTGTTATTTGTTTTGCCATTCAGAAATAAAAAAAGCAAAAACTCATTTCTATTTGCACTCAAGTCGATAAATTTCAGTATTTTCTGTGAAATTACTTTCGTTTGGGAAACTATCATAAACATTTTGAATTACACAATAAAATAACTATGAGAATTAATAACAAGGCAAATGTTGAAAGCTGTTGCAAAATGAAAAATATAAGACTAAATAAACATTAAAACAGAAATATGCTTTACCTACAGAGGCTTAGTTGAAGAGGGGTCGTAGATCTTCATTAACTACATATAACAGAAGGTTATACCTGAAATTATATTTTGAAAGGAAAAGAAGTTTTGCACATGTAAATTTATATAAGTAATGAGCGCCACTGCTTGACCACACTACGGATAGAAAACCTCCCGGTCTAGCCCGAAAACAATTACAAAATGTTTGGAGCTTCAGTCTTACTTAAAGTCTTACCACATTTAGTTGTAGATACAATTTATACTTTATGCAATGTCTTTATAAATACCAGGTTAATACAGGGTGTTACAGATAATATGACATTCCTTTTACGGGATGAAAGTAGACTCTATAGACTCTAAGCGTAGGATTAAAAGCAATACGAATACTAAAAATTTCTTTTTTTAATAATGACGAGTCGACTATGCTCATGCTTTCAAATATAATATATATCATCAAGTAAGTGTTTTTTACTAAATAAGCGTTTCCGTAGTAGAGCAGAATTATACGCGTTTATTTTAACTTTCGAAGCAAATGCATAAAAACAAGACTGTAAAATGATACACCTTTTTAAATGTCAGTGACCGATATCTTGATAAACGAAATTATGCCAATTTAAGTCAGTTACTAGATGCGCTTCGTTGTGTAACCAGTGTTTTAACAATAAAAACTAAATCGCAAATTGTGTCCATCTACACCGCGTTTAACTAAGTGGTGCTTTTATATTAATAAAATTGTGCACAGGACTGTAATAATGAAGTACTTACAGAGGTATGATTCAGTTAATATAGATTTAAAAAATGTAAAATGAAAAATTAGATTAAGTGAAATAAATCTGTAAGCGAATTAACATACTTTAACATTTTTAATTATTTGTAGTTTCGAAGGCAATTTCACAAAAATGATACTAAAGGAATTTGTAATAA